>JAAGKR010000666.1:0-103708 GCA_011419295.1 Clarias macrocephalus
CACACCTACTACATCTACACTCCTGATAATCGGATTGCGGCTGAACTCTGAAATCTGATTGATCAGAGGATGTGAATTATTTTGTAGACACTGGTTCAGGTTTTACCATGAACAGCAGGTTTACATTAACATACTGGATCGAAGACTAATAATAAACAAACTGCTTAAAAAAGGTGTTGTTAAACAAAAAGCAGAGAAAAGAAATCCATAATTATTGATGCGCTAACCATGCCGATATAGGAAACTGATAAAACATAAAAAAAAAACATCTGCACATGTGTGATGTTGTCGTATTCGACACGCATGAAAATACTTAAATGTAATAACGTTATGTGATGTTATTGAGTTCATCTGAACATAACCTGAAAAACAAAACTAGACTTGGGATGAGATGCCAGTCCATTGCAAACTTCTCTGTTGTACGTCACATCGAGTCAGGCTTATTATCTGATAATATGTTGTGAACGACACAGAAGCATGCGCCAGTTAGGGCTAAGGCTGGAATTTTGTTTTCATTCTGTTTAGATAGATTTTTTTGATTTCTATGAATACAGTTATTGAAGTAGACATGAAAAGGAGTCTTAACAGTACCAACATTCCTTAAACGGATTCCTTGATTCAGCTTGACTCGTCATAAGGCTGTGTTGAATCAAGCTTCGGAATGTTAAACCGCAAAGCATTACTTAACAATTTTCATCAGTGCGTTTTTGTTCAGGGTTGCACGTGCACATTGCTAACAAATGCGAGCCATCTTCGCTCGCTGATGCTAAATCTGCTCCGCGTTAATCACGGCGAGATGAGTGAAAGGAAACACCCACCCATTTTGTTTCTCTGTGATCTTACTTAAATATAGTAACATGGGTTGTGATGTCATCGTCTTCGCCTTATGATTGTAACAAAAAAGTACCTTGTCATTATGTACAGGAAAAAAAAACACACACACACACACAAGGGAGTGTGCTGTTATACAAAAACAATACATGCCAGGGTGGTGTCGCGAGGGCTGTAATTTTGTTTTCGTTACACTATTCTGGTGAAGACAATCACACAACATGTTATTATAACTTATGCAATATCACACAAGCAAAAGTGCTGTTGTATTAAATATCGGCACGGGTGTAATAATTTGAATCACAACCGATATTTAGTATAATCACGAGTCTGATATAGCTTTTATACAATATAATAATAATAGTAAGAATAATATTTTTTATAATAATAATAATAATTTGTATAATAATAATAATAATTATTATTATTATTTAAGACACAAGATAGCAAGATACTTTTTTATGCTGTCTATTAATTTTTTTTTTTTTGTTGCACGGTCAATGAAAGTATTTCTCAAAGAAGTGGGAGCTGGTTGAGTTGGATTAAAAACAAAAAATCCATTCACCAATTAATCTTAACTTCCAGGTAACCAAGTTTGGGGATCAAATATCTATTTATTTAGATACTGGACTTTCTCTACAGTTATATCATTATAAACTCTGGCTAAAAGCGAAAGTGAATTGCATTTAAATATTTCAATTCCAGTTCTTCTGAAAGACAACAATGCAGTAGTAAAGTGCTCGCCACTATCATCCAGAGATTGCAAGTTTGATTCCTGGGAAATGCTACAGCCATCCATTTAACAGGAGTCTAGAGAGCAGATTGACCGCACTCTCCTGGGGGCGCACGATGGCACACCGCGACAAAAAAGAAAAAGGAGGTGACGGGGTTCATGCTCTCCTTGTGGTATTGCTTGGCTGGAGTCTTGGTACAGAAGGGGCCCACAAAGTCACAGAGTCCCACAAATCAGTCAAGTTTGCCAAAGTAATAAAAGTCTTTCTCTGCAATGCTTCTCTTGTTTGTCATTACTCAGTGAGGTACGGCCCAGTTGTATGGGCTCAGGTTGGCTGGCCATACAGTACATGATGAGGATGCTTTCCTCTGAGTTGGTCCAGCTGGTTATGAAGCGAATGGTGGTGAGGGTCATCTTGTGGTCTGAGCAGAGCATCTCTATGAGCGAGTTCATTCCACTCAGTCCTCGAAAAGGTTGCGTAATTCTTATTGCATACTGAGCCACTACTCTTGACCCGTTGGGATACATTGAGAAATCGATCAATTCCTTTCCCTTCAGGTGAACGGACAAATGCACGCTGAAACAATTCTATTAAATGGTTGTAGGAGACCTGCTGATCTCCTCCTTGAAACCAGGTTGCCGTGGCCCACGTTAGTGCTTTTCCAGTGAGCAGGCTGGTCATTCGACATTTCCCCAATGTCGCTTCTTGCCTGGAGAGAGAGAGAAAAAATCCAGAGCACTGCAGCAAAAAGCCCTTAAACTGAGTGGTTTCCCCTGCATATTTGTCCAGCTGAGAAATTAGTGAACTTGCCAAAATGGTACGGGCGCACAGCATACAGTGGATGCGGGTGAGTGTGCTTGGGAGATCAAAATCAGCTTTGTGTCGAATTCAGTCTCCCACAAGTCATCCTTGTGCTTCTACAATGTTTTGATAGTCTGGTTCTCCAACTGAATACATGATAGAGGCACCATAATCTGTGATGAAAGGGAGGTGGAAATGGAAGCCAATGCACGTATCCCGAAAACAGATCGGATCAGCGAGGATCAGTAATGAGCCAGAATCAAAAATCGTGAAAAAGATGCAAAACAAAGTGAAAACCAAAACAATCCAATAACATTTTTAATAGCATTTTTAACACTTAATAGCCGTTGTTGCATAGCAGCTTTACAGAATAAAAAAAAAAAGAGAGAAATGAGTACGACGTGTGTATATCAAAATGATCAGATTGTCCCTGATGAGAGGAGGGCGAAGGTGGCAAGGAAAAACTGAGATGGCGATAGGAAGAAACCTTGAGAGGAACCAAGCTCAACGGAGAACCCATCCTCATTTGGGTGATAACGGATAGCGGTGGTTGATTTGCGGTTAGGATCCTGGAAGTTCAGTATAACAGGAGATGTTTAAGTTAATATGGAGACCACTTTCGTTATTGGAGGCTCGGGTATAAAAATGAATGTAGGAATTTCAGTCCTGAACTACTGAGTAGCAACACGTTGGAATAAAGACTCGGTAAGAGGAGGGAGCGGCACACTGAGTGTTACTTCGCCAAGTGAATATGGGAACTTAAATCCTTAAATACTGTGTGGAGAAACTGTGAAGAGACGTATGTCTTGAACGTGTGGTGATGGTGAACATGATAAAATCAATGTGTACTGCGCAGAGTTGTCCTTGGCAGCCATATCTGTAGGTCGCAGTGTATTCGGAGTAACTGAGTGTTCGGATGTTGACCTGACCATATGCAGTAAATAAAATATAACGGCTAAATAATACATATAACAGAAAATTCTAGCTGTATCCACAGCCTACAGACTATCAGAGTCTAGATCTCCCAAGCACTCTCACCAACCGTTATGCTGTGCGCCCGTACCGTTTTGGCAAGTTCACTAATTTCTCAGCTGGACAAATATGCAGGGGAAACCACTCAGTTTAAGGGCTTTTTGCTGCAGTGCTCTGGATGTTGTTGTTTTTTTTTCTCTCTCTAGGCAAGAACAGATATTGGGAAAAAATAAAATGTGCAAATGACCAGCCTGCTCACTGGCAAAGCGCTAACGTGGGCCGCGGCAACCTGGTTTCAAGGAGGAGATCAGCAGGTCTCCTACAACCATTTAATAGAATTGTTTCAGCGTGCATTTGTCCACTCGTCTCAGAGAAAGGAATGATCGATTAGTCACCGTATCCCAACGGGTCAAGATGAGTGGCTCAGTCTCAGACCTGAGAATTACACAATCTATTCAGGGAGTTCAGAGAGAACCTGCTCGTAGAGACGGCCTGCGGAGAAAACAAGATGGCTCTTATCATCATTTGCTTCATAACCGGCTAGGAACCCGGAGGAACCTGGACTCTTATTACTTTTGGCAAACTATTGTCCTTCTGTGCCAAGACTCCAGGACAATACCACAAGGAGAAGGAGAACGCGAACGTCATTACCTGGGAGTGGGGGGGGGGGTTATGGGGGTTTAGGGACAGCTCAGTGCTTAAATTCCTCTGGTTAAAGCTATGGTTTGGAAAGTCTTAGGTTCGAACACCACAACCACCAAGGGCGCTTGTCCCTCAACTGCTCGGATGTGATAAAAGTCGCTCTGGATAGGGGCGTCTGCCAAATGCTGTAAATTAGAGAAGTCTAGCTCTTACCTTGATAAATTAGTAAAATTCATCTTATTTTCATTTTACTGAAATATGAAACCCTCAATTACTCCTCCATTCTGATCTCCATGTAATATCACATGGAATTATCTTAACATGATTTGATATCATCATGAGATTTTAGGCTACGGAAACGGAAGGGATTTTTAATAATAATAATTTTCTAATATTTAACAGCTGTACCCACACTGCTTGGCTGTCAGTCAGGTTTCCATCATAATGACATTTCATAAAGCCAACACATTTTCCTTATGACATATTTAGATACATGGTAATGCTCCTGCCAGGCCTGAATAAAACATATAATTTGATACAAAGTACTGTGAGAAGTGATGTTTTTTTTTCACTCTGCTGCTATTTATAAAGGATACAAGACAAATAGGTTGTTTTTATCACAAAGCTTCTCTACCAAAAAAAAAAAAAAGAAGCTCCCAGCAGGGGTCCTTCCATTTTTCAAAGAAAGTCAGACTAAAAGGAAGTTATTAAGAGTGTGAATGAAAAAGAATATCATATGTGTAGCACTAGGCCGAGTGATATGCAGATTTTAGATCAGAGTTGATTAGAATATCTCAGTAGTTTATTTCTACAGAGGGATTGTGATACTAAGGACATTTTGTCCACTGCACTGAAAATGCTCAGGCAGCCCAACTTGTCTTATGTGCAAGAGATTTTTGCTAGTTCAGCTCACATTCTCCCTGACAGACGCACTGTTAAACTAATAATACCAGTTTAAAAAGCCAACTCAGCTGTATACTGTATTCACACACACCCTACATACTAATATTACTAATGCTTCGTCATTTATTTATTTATTTATTTTTTAATACAGAGGGTTATTAGTTCATTAGCTGGACTGCCTGCTTCATGTCTGAAACACTGGCCTCCCAGGAACTCCTGTAATGGCCCAAACATGTGAAAATGCCCGAGATGTTGTAATATGCAGTTGGTGTGGTGCAATGCCTTTGTCCTGCAAGAACAAAATGCCAATGTTCATTAAACAAGGCTTTTTTTTTTTTCCTGGAATTACTCTATGAATGTTCTTGGGAAAGATTGCAGTGGGCTCCAAGCCACCTTGTTCCATGGATGCACAGCCTTCTTTAAACCTTTTGCCCCATTCAAATGTTTTATCTGTGCTTAATGTTGATCAATTTTATGCTTTCACTCATGAGTAATTTCACCATGTCATTTCATCTTCATTTTATCAAGTCCCACTATGACTTGAACGCCCCTCGTTTTTTTTTTTTTTTTTTTAATTAGGCTATTAGTTTTTCTCTATTCATGCTTAATTATTTTCATATATTAAATTTTTGCCCCTACACAAGTTCTCCCTTAATTAAATTTAATTAGGGGGAAAATTAAAAATTTTTAAAAAGTACTTAGGCATAGGCTCCAGGCCCCCCGCGACCTTGAATACAAGACAAAGTGGTATAGACGAGGAGTGAGTGGGTGGGGTGGGTGACTGACTGACTGACTGACTGACTGACAGACATACAGACACTTAGGCCTAAGTGGTGTCTGCTACTCTTTTTCTTCGAGGTAATGTTTATTGTAGAGTTACACTGCTTAGCCAAAAAAAAGTCGCCATTTCAAAAGGGTCAAATTATTGGGCTGCATCAAGAAAAGAAAACAACCAAGTAAATTTGAAAAGACTGGAACTGGGTTAAAAACCCCTTAAGCACAATTTCAAAACTTATGCAGAGTTTGAAAAACTTTTTGCAAGAAAAGTGGTCAGAAAAAAATCGTGAACTTAAACACTGGGTGAAGTTGCATGGGGGAAAAAAAATAGAAAGTAACAATGAGTTGATCATGGGTCATGGTCCAACCCCCCCCCAAAAAAATCTCGATATATGTTTGCCTTTCTGTCTGAAAGTCTCATACTAAGTACTCCTGTGATTATGCTCTGGATCCACCATGACCCTGACCAGGATAAGGTGATTAATGGAAATAAGTGAGAGTGTGTATTAAAAATATTTAGTGCACCAGTTGGGCCCATGTTTACAGACATTGAATTTCCTGGGAAAAGGAAAAAAATTTTGAATGATGAAATACTGATGCAATGAATGTAATATATTTAATTAGTTGAAGAATATCAGTGAAATATTCGAAACCCAGCAGAGATAGAATGCCCTGTGTGTGGTGAGAATTCCTCATGGGTGATATGGATATGGACCAGCGGCACTGTAATTACCATCGTTATATTCTTTGTACGAAAATTTTGTTGAAAAGTTTTTCGATCGGACTGTTGAAGCGAACTACTGATGAAAAACAAATAGTGCTCATTTGTTTAATGAGATTTATTCCATTAAAAGGGTTGCCAAGGTCTGCGATATCCACCTTTCACAGCAGATACTACAAGTCTTAAATGTGCTCCATGGTACATTGTTTTCAGGAGATTGCTAAGATGATGAAGAAACTTCTCTCTAGCTCTTTCAGACATTTGTGCTTTTTCAAACACTTTTGTGTGTTTTTTTTCTGGGAATTTGGGAGAAACCTGGCAACTCTTTCTAAGAAGAGCAACTCTTTCTTTAAATGGCACATTTAGGGAAAGATATGAAGTCCTCCTGGAGTCTGTTAGAAATGCCACGTCTGTGTCATGCCAGAGCATCGAACTCCAATTCCCAGAGTGTCCTGTGGCCTATAAACACGGTCTCCACGGATTTGTGGTTCTAATCACTCGCACACGCACACACACACACACACACACACACACACACACACACACACACACACTCAGCCACTTGTTCTCATTCACATCTGTTCCCAATACTGCCAGCACCTATATAACGAGACAATGTCATTTCAGCTAGTTGCGATGGTACACTCCATGTATTCTTTCCTTTTTTTGTTTATCTCTATTCGCTATTCAGGATTTTTCCTATGTGGTTTGCTGGTCACCTGTTTCTTACATTTAGTCTGTATCACATTCCATGACAAAGACCATGATGTTCCTCGGAAAAAAAAAAACACACGAAGCGCAAGTGGGAACAAGATTAAAATAGAAAAAATGTGCATTTATCAAATTCATACAACATCCTAGCCATTGCGTTATCAGGTTCTCAATGCGTCCATCATGCTGTCACCAGTTTCCTATCATGCACCCGATCATCTCGTCTGATAAGATTGAACCTAGAGTTATTACTCTGTCCGGTCAGATCGTATCACTCTCTTCCCACACGCTTTCTACACTTTCACTGGGTCCGCTGGGTTTGTATAAATACTTGCTTCTCATTCGTGAAGAATCGGATCCAATAGTTACACAAAATTCCCTGAACGTGACACAGACACTCTGATAATCTGCTGAATTTGTGCAGGCACTAGAAGACCTAATGTGGTCTTGTACAGTACCATGGTCATAGCACAAGCCTGAAGAGGGCGCTGTGAGAACTCCACTCTGAACATTGCAACAACGCAGTGATGTCATAATGTCGGCACGCCATCAAATCTGTTCCATCCTCTCCATGCTTGTAGTACATTAATGACGTTCCTAAGAGGTGGTAGTTAACCATTAACTGGTCAGTGCTGTAGACCTTCACGTGTCCTGGTTCGACCACGTCCTCCCCAGGCTCTGAACGTGTCCAGAAAAAGGACGGCAGCATGTCAAGGGAGACAATACTATGTCCATACCGGGTTTCTACTGCGTTCCTGCCAAGTTGTACAAGTTCTTACTGTTCTTTTAATGCTTAAAAAAAAACCCACGCCATCTACAGTACGCTTCGGTGCTGTGCTCGTATCAGTTATCAGTTCAATCTGAATCTACTGATGTACCATAATGTAATGTATTCCGATTCCGTTACAACCCTAACAAATTTATTTATTATATCTTTATATAATACGATGCACAATCTCATTTAAAAATACTGAAACAGCAAGGCCATTACTTTTGTTTGTGCTCTGCCCTGAAGATATTTGGGTATTAGATCCGAAGATGAAAATGAGAAGACAGATCAGAACTCTCATTTCCTGTTATCTAGATGTGTTCAACATCTCATAACCGTAAATGAGATGTTAGTGTACGGCATAAAAGTCATAAACAATTTTGGTACTTTTAGAGCTGACTGACCACATTATACACACTGCATATGCATAATGGACACAAAGTTTCCAGCGAAAGTTCATTATCTTTAAGTGCTGTAAGTTCATTAGTGTAAGTGCTGTAGCGGGTTAGACGCACGGGTGGCAGCCCAGACACAAAGACATGAGGCGAGGTCTTACGGAAAAGGGTCGGGTTAAAAGGAGGGAGCATGGAAGAAAAGGGGAAAGGAAGTGGTGAAGGTGTGCATGTGCAGGTATGGAGGCAGTGCCCATCTGGCATGTGGGTTACATCACCCCACTCGCGTGCCACTCTTCCACATTTAGCGTCCGCTGCACGACTCTGCTCCATAGACCTCCAGGACCTCGAGCTAATACAACGCGGAGAAAGCCCGAGATCCATTAAAAATGATTATTAGCCAGCCGTACCCGTTTCCAGTGACACCACCCCATCGCACACACCTTCGGAAGGGCACATGCCCATCACTGGCGCACGCCATGACAGTGCTGTCGAGGACGTGCTAAGAAATAGAAACTGAAGATTCAGAAATATATATTTTAACTAGTCCTTCTGGGTTAGAGAAGCTCACTTCCACTGCGATGTCTCTGTAGAGGAATCCTGACAGCTTGCTCGAGACACATCAAGAGGAATGGGAGAGTAGAAAGCAACTTAACTGGAGAACAGAGACTTAGAAAGTGTGCTTTTGGGGCTGAGTTTATTCACTGTTCAACTCTTCAGTACTCCGCCGCTCAGAGTCGGGTACGACCTCAGGAAAACAGGTCGCGAGATGGGGAACAAAACACCATGGATGGGATGTCAGTCCATTTCAGGACAGCATGAACATAGTTAATTAAAGTAGAGTAAATTAGAGTAGCTAAGCCAGAAAACCAGGATCAGTGACCCCTGAGCTGTGAGGCAGCAACAATACCCACAGTGCGATTGTGCCACCCCTAGCTTGGGTTTAACGTACTGTTTTTTTTTTGTTTTTTTTTTTTACATTTCATTGAAGCTCTGCTTTTTGTACTTGGTCCCTGTTGTGGGTTTTTGAACCCTGCTAAGCAGTGAAATGGTTTTCCTGCCAGAGTCACACTGCTGGAAAATGCAATTTACTTTCTAATGAGTCGCTGTGAAGGATCTAGTTGGAAAACGGATGAATCAAATTTCAAAATGTAAAATGAAATGCAATACTTAGGAATTTTCATCAGGGTTATTTATTTATTTATTTTATTTGCATAAAAAAAAAATGCATGTGATGCTAATAGAAGCAAGCTTTGATTCTAAATGTACAGTATGTTAATCACAGAGAGAGGAGTGGAAGGAAAACACCCACCCAGTTTTCTTTTTCTCTCCAGTTCAAGGTAAACACCGTCTCCAGGGCAACTGTGCTCTGATGTAATCATTCCATTTATTCAAAGTTCTGATCATGTTTTTTTTTTTTTTTTTTTTCTCCCTGACACTAACTGCGTTCGTAACCATAGTAGCGTCTGACTCGTTATATTAATCCACAGAATTGTATGGCACAGGCAGCGACTTGTGAAATAATAATACTTAAAAATATATATATTATTCTGTGTCCCACTCTGTCTTTCTCTGAAGGTATTTAAGGCATTTAGCACGCCCAATTCACAGATGACGTGCTTCCAATCTTCTTTTTATATTGTTATCTTTGTGATTATTGATCACTGGACCTTCTAGCTAGTTACCGTGCAGGCCATGACAGATCCTACAATTTTGATAGTGGGAGCTATTTTTGATGCGTGGGACTTTCAACTACATGAAAAATTAAAACGAACCTGAAAGGAGGGAAGGACGGTGAGAGAGAGAGAGAGACAGAGGGTGTGGAGAGAGAGAGAGAGAGAGAGAGAGAGAGAAAGATAGAGGGCTGTTATGCAATGCTGTGATCTAACTGAAACATTGGTTTTGGTTGTTGTCTGTATAACACAGTGCTCTTAGAAAATTCAATATAGTGTAGATATTACTAGCATACATATTGCTTTTATTTTGCTTAGGGTTGTGGAACGTATTTTATGTATGACATAGATGTCGAATTGAATGGAAAGGCGATTGGATCTTTTTCTAGGTTCAAAAACATTGACGTTAAGGTTTGTTGCAGCCAATTACAGGGATTTATGTAAGTTCTTTAGTGGAAGACAACTCATCAGACCAGACACCAGTCACAGTGTTTGGAACATCCCCCCCTAGATAGGGGAAAACTTCACAGACTTTCAGCAGTCGTGGACAAAGGGTTGAAAGTAGTTTTGATGAACCATGGAAGTGGTGGTCAGTCCTGCAAACGAGTCCTGCAAATAGTGTTAAATGGAAAGCTAGTACGCTATTTAGGGTGTAGCTTCCATTGCTCCACACACCAAGTAGTTCTCAGTTGTCCAGGGGTTAGAGAGGGGATTTGAGATTCAGCCTTGTATGAAAAGGGGGCAAAATTCAGAGGCAATTACGATGCCAAGCCCAGATAAAAGTGGAAGGGTTGCATCAGGAAGGGCCTCCGGAGTAGAACCCGTGCCAAGTTGTGAGTGGATCAGATGGTCTGCTTTGGCGACCCCTCGACGCGAGCAACGGAAAGAAAGTTTACTAAGAAGACAAAGTGTCTTCTGAGACTGGTTTTGAATGTGGGTTTTGGCAGGCAGTTGCTCTCCCCTCTTTACATTGCTGCATGCCACCATTGAATCCTTTAATGGTACGCAGTAGACGACGATACAGGCCTACTTTCACCCATGGTAAGAACGATTGAAAAAGCTTCTGCAATTGGAAAGACTTGACTTGGTCAAAAATGGGGGTTTTGAAATAATCTCGTAATCTGTAGTGGTGGCTGTGCCAACTGCAATGCAATAAGTAAGAGATTATTTAACAATAAAAGCTGTTGGGATGTACTGTGGATAGAAAAAGTCTACACACCCCTATTAAAAAGGCAGTTTTTTTTTTGTAAGGTAAAGATGAAATAATGTGGTCGCCTAAGTGTGCACGCCCTCCTATAACTTGGGATGTGGCTGTGTTCAGAATCAAACAATCACCTTCAAACTCATGTTAAACATGAAAAGTGCCTCTGATCAACCCCAAGTAAAGTTCAGCTGTTCTAGTAGGCTTTTCCTGACATTTTCTTAGTCGCAAAAGTCATGGTCCACAGAGAGCTTCCAAAGCATCAGAGGGATCTCATTGTTAAACGGTATCAGTTATTCCATGGAACACAGTAAAAACAGTCATCAAGTGGAGAAAATATGGCAATATAAAAGATGAATGACGCACAACTGGACATCCCTCCAAAATGTATGAAAAGACGAGAAGAAAACTTGTCAGGGAGGTTGCCAAGAGGCCTACAGCAACATTAAAGCAGTAACTACTGGCTGTGTAGTAAACAGTATGCCGTGAAGCATGGTGGTGGCAGCATCACGCTTTGCGGCTGTTTTTATTTGTCTGGAACTGAGAACTGGAGGGAATTATGAACTGTTCCAAATACTAGTCAATGTTGGCAAAAAAACCTTCAGACAGATCAGGAACTTCATCTTTCAGCATGACAATGACCCTGTATACCTTCACACTGTATACCTGTATATCTTCACAGTCATAGTATATTTAACCATTACGTAGACAGCATATGACAGTAATATGTGTGTGTATACCCGTTTTGTGAGCTGTGTATCCATCATGAAGTTGTGCACATGCTTCTCAGCCTTGGTCAGCTCCAGCTTTCTCGCTACCACGGCAACAACCAGCGCTGTACAGCCTGCCCCCTGGTAGATACAGAGAGAGAGAGAGAGAAACATGAATGAACAAGACAGTATATCAGAAGGAAGAGTTTAGCTGTTCTGATGTTCCATGACAGGAGGAAGGCATTGACATAGACGATGAAAGACGAAAAATAATGAATGAAAAATGGAGCAAGCAAGAAGTTCCAAGCAAGCTTTTTCTTTTCCTTGACAGTGATGGTGGAGGTTAGAAAAATTCTAAGTTCCAAAAAGATAGTAGAAATGTCTGAATTGGAAGCACAGTTTCATTTGTAACTTTCAATCTTGCTGTATAGATGCATGACATTTGCATCAGGAGTCACATTCTGTATGTACTCTAAGAATCCTTATACAAAAAAAGCTTTCCTGTGCAACTGGCTACTCTTATGGAAAATGTCAAGAACAACACAAACTGTCACGGTCCAATTACCTGGAGGCATGCGCATACTAACCAGGATATTTTCACTGAGAGACGTAAAATGGGTGACAAAGTGATAAAAGCGAAATTAGAGTGCTGAAGAGAACGCATTGAGGCAGAGAACATTATAGAGGCTCAGAGAAAGAGATGGATTTGGGGAAGAAGGAGGACAAAATACAGTAGAAAGAAAAGCAAACTGGGAAAGGAAGAGTGGGGGTGGTAATGAGGTTGTCAGCCTGCTAAATGAATTTGGCTTAAAAAGTGCCTAATGAAATGTAAGAGCATGCTCTGTATTCACACTGTGCCTGGTGGTTAATGGGTGAGACTGAAACCACTCAGAAGATTAATATGGAGGCTCTCCAACAACAACCAAAAAAATCACTCAAGATATGGAAAAAACAAAGCCCACCTTTCGGGGAGCACTTTGCTCATATCAGGCGTTTAATAAATCCTAATGCCTCTTCATGCCACAGATTTCCAGGATTTTCTGGAAATATGATGGGCTTTCAAAGATTTGAAAAAAAAAAAAAAACAACAACAACAAAGAAATGAAAACTAATGTTAAAGGCATAGTTCCGAGTTTTTCAAGTCTGTCTGAAATGAAAGTAACATGTAAGTAATCGGGACCAAATACCTAAACCCTTTGCTCCTGCAAGTGTTACATTTGTACTAAATACGCCATAACTTTGAAAGATACCAATTAGATTTTTCGTGGGACTACAGAAGCTACAAAACGAGTCTCAATGTATTTTTGCGCAGTATTCGAGTTGTTTACTTGCCACATCTTTTGAGTGTGTCACAAGCAGCACAGAATTGAGAAGATTCCACTTGCAGACTTTGAGAAGTTTTAGAGAATTTATTTGAACAGTGATGGATGAAACACTCTTAAGCAGTGAGTGGACAAGCAATGCTGAACTGTAGCAAGGCTATGTGTTTACTCCTGGGTGAATGTGAAATGCCCCATGACGCAGGAATGATGATGTACAGTAGATGAATCACATGCACCTGGAAGTAGTACATGTAGAGGAATTGATTTAAGTCTTAAGTCTTTAATCACAAAACTGATGTTCAGATCGTCTCTCTAGGACAAATGAAAATGCTCAACGAGAAACAATCCCTTGGATTTGAGGCAAAGGTTGTAAAGGCAGGCAGGGTGGATAACTGGGAGGAAAGAGGAATGTTTACATCCAGAAATTCGAATTCAGTCCTTAAAGCAGACGATGTCATACATAGCAGTACCCAGAGCATAACGAAAACAAAGGGACAAAGATGGGAGACGGAATCCGAAGAACAAGCGTGGTCGTAGACGAACAGAAAGCCGAAAACCGAAAAATCGCAAGAGGCACACATGGGAGATACTCTCTGCATCTTTTAAAGCTGAGTGATTGCTTGATAGAACTCAGGTGAGTGGTGGAGATTAACTGGAGTTACGACCTGGACGTGCTCGGCTGATATGGTTGGCTCGTGACAGTACCCACCCCTCCTACAGATGCCACCTGGCATTCTGGACAGTGCCTCTGGGTGTCGTTGGTGTAAGTCCACTATGAGACATCAGTTCAATATGAATCTGGATGGGATCCAACTTCCCTCTTTCGGACCAAAATTCAGGTATTAAAGACCCTTACCTCGCCATCTGGCCTTCAAAAGTCTGTGCACTGGGAATGTCTCTCTGTCATTAATGAGCAGGAGAGAATCCAGGCAGAACCCCTTCCTTAAGGCGTGGCTCCATACTCCTATGTTGTTTCCATCAAAGGTGAGGCTATGAATGGATGGAGTGGAGTACCCACTCTTAAACTAAACATGATGACTGGCTGACTTGGCGCAAGCATGGGGCTGAAGCTTGGCATGGGGCCAGAGCGTAGCACAAAACTGTATGGGATCAAACTTCTCTCTTCTGGACCATAATCCTCCCAAGTCTACCAGGTATTGAAGAACCTTACTTTGCCATTGGGCCTTCAAAAGTCTGAGCACTGTGAATGGATCACTTCCATCAATGAGCCAGGGAGGATCCAGACAGAACTCCTCCTTAAGGCCCGGATCAATTCTATGTTGCTTCCACCAACAGTGAAGCTGTGAATGGATGAAGTGGAATCCCCACTCTTAAACTGAACATGATGACTGGGTAACTTGGCACAAGTATGGGGCTGAAGCTTGGCATGGGGCATAAAGGCTGGCACTTGGTAGTCGGTCAACCCAGCCGATGGGGCCACAAGAGTGTCCTCGGTGCCAAAGGACACAGCATGACTTGGGTGGAATGACTCCGATGTTCAGTTCGTCTCTTTTTCAGATAAAGAGGATCCGAACAAACAGATTAAATTCCCAATGGGAAAATCTCCGCTAGATGAAAGTGGAAGTGTACAAGTACAGAGACTGTCCATGGACCAAGGCAAACCGCGACTCGAGGCACAGGTTGAAAAAGCAGGCAGGGTCTTACCGAGGTAGATATAAGAGAAATGTTTATATCCATTAACGCGATTCAAAGAAAGCAAGGTCAAACAAAGCAGTATGCAGAGGAAAAAAACGACAATCCAATGACAAGAGACAGAACCCGAAGAATGGACAGGGCCATAGCTGAACAAAGATCACTGGAAAAATCACATGGGACCGAACGAGAGGAGTTCTTTTAAAACTGATAGAACTCTGCTGCGCAGAGAGAATGTCTCGGGTGAAGTTATGACCTGTATGCGTCTGGCCAATGTGGCTGGCTCGTGACAAGTGCACTCACAATACTCATGCATTTACCATGCCTATTTATGCTGAGGTGGTATAAAACATCCCAACCTTTCAGAATGCTGTCTGTGCACCATGGACAAGACCCAACCCTCAGATTCACCCTTTCTGTCTTCCTGGATCAGCTGGTGAAATTCTCCATGTTTTCTTCATGCTTGAAGGATGGGAAGCACCGAGGCATGTCATTTCTTTCCCCCTCATGCCCACAAATAAATTTAATAGCAGAGCTTTCTGCAAGGGGAACTTCCTCTTTGTCATGGAGCGTGCTGCTCATGGTTGTTTAGAAATGGCAGGTTTATTCAGGCATCAAAGAAAATAAATTTTGTAGATTTTGCTGGTTTCGGCATGAAAATCACTCAGTAAAGATTTGTTTCTTAAAAGTAAATTTTTTTTTATTTTACAACACAAACAGCAAACAGTGCCATTTCTTTTGCACTAACTTGGAACATATTTGGAATCTTGATAACACGTGAACGTACAATATGTTGCTTTAAAATTGCTTTGGTTAAAGCATGTCAAACAGAGCCGCCTATTTTTTGGATTGAGACAAACTGTGCTAGAGCTTTGGCTCACTGCATAACACACTCCTGGAATTCATTAAAACGGAGCAAGATGAATGTTTCCTTTATTGATTGGAAGTGCGCCAGCTCTTGAACCAACTACACTACATCATGACAGTTCACCATGCGGTGTTAAAAACATTTTATCAAACCGTGCACTGTTTACTTACAGAAAAATATCTGTTTCTCTTTCTTTTAAATTATTTAGTATAGCTAAAGTCTTTGATCCCTAACTGATATAGTAAGTAGCTTCTCATTTCCTTTGCAGTCATGCTGGACAACACCACTCTGCAGTGATGAGGATAAAGATGTTACTGTGTTTTAGAAGGCTCATATTATTGGCCAGCATTAAGCAAAGAACGCAACTATGAAGATTGCTGAAATTATTGGAATTGGGTTAAGAACTGCCCAAAACCTGTCCATTTTATATATATATATATATATATATATATATATATATATATATATATATATATATATACACACATATAAAACAGACAGCAAAAATCAGAGCTATATTTAATAATGACACACACACAGTGTGAAAGAACTTACAACATTGAGATTAAACCGGCTTCACTGATCTAGGAAGCAAAAAGACTGGACTTTGGAGCGATGTACAAAGATCATGTGGTCAGATGAGTCCAGATTGACCCTATTGCAGAGAAATGGGCACATGAAGCGATACACCCATCATGCATTGCGCCCACTGTACCAGCCTCTGGGGTCAGTGTTATGATGCAGGTTTGCTTCAATTGAACAAGGTTATCCCATCAATGGTGGCACAGAGATATTCCAGAGGAGCGATACCAAGATGCATTAGCCTCAAATTGTGGTTCTGGGGACAGGAAGAAACATCGCAGGGCGCGCACGCACGCACGCACGCACGCACGCGCGCGCGCGCGCACACACACACACACACACACACACACACACACACACACACACACACACACACACTCCGGGCGATATTAGGGAATGCCAATTAGCCTAATCTGTATGACTTTGGGAGGAAACTGGAGTACCCGGAGGAAACCCAACTGAAACGGGAATCGAACCTTCCACCCTGGAGCTGCAAGGCGACAGTGCGAACCACTAAGCCGCCATAATTATACCACAATGCTTTTAAATTCTCAAATCTGAATGATAAGCTGATTAAGTTTGGATAACAGCACTGCGCTTGCTCTAATGCATCGTTTTTCGAGCAATATCTCATGTACAGCAACTGTGTAATGGACACTCTGTACAATCTAAGCCTAAATAGATTTTTTAAAGTTTTGTTATTATAATAATAATAATAATAATAATAGTACTTACTATTAGATATCCTGTAAGATTGCCCACTTCTGGGACAAAATTTAATATGACATATTTTCCATTCAGACAATAAAGCTGTGTCAGTTCCAGCTGCTCCAGCAGTAATAATGTGCTCCTATCAATAGTCACTCTCATCATACTCTCAGATGAACTGTGTAGGAATTAAAGTAATTTTCACATGAAAACATTTCAGTCTATCATAGAGGAGAAAAATGTAACATGTCGGTTCTTCTGCTCGGGTATTAGGATTGCAAAAAAAAAAAAAAAAGCAAGCAAAATACAACCTAATTATAGCTAACAGACTATTTAGCTCTGCTCTTATGTGGTTTTGAGATGAGGGAACTGGAGAGAGAGAGAGAGAGAGAGAGAATATACTGTAGATACAGAGAAGCTCACGGCTCCTAACAAGCAAACAACAGATCGTCCTGGCATCTAAACCCATGTGCCAGTCTAACACCCCCCCCCCCCCCCTCTCACCCACAACTCCCCACCCCTTAGGGGCAGTGGTATATTCCAACCCAGTTGGCCTTCAGTGTTGTCATAGCAACAAGTCCCATAATTCCACCTATAGAAAATCATTACAATCACTCAGGACAAGAAAAGAAATCACATTCTGTCGTCTTTCACACTCTGGGATGCTTTCATTCTTTCCAGGCATTTCTTACCCTGTAGCCACACTTTTCCACATCTTTCCAAAACACAAAATGGATGGCACGCAGCCGTCACGAGAAAAAAAAAAAAAAAAAGATTTCTGAGCAATAGTTTCTCTATGATCTATGTTGGTCCGTGGATGTGTGGGTGTAAGGCAGAATTAAACACAGGCTATATTAGGTTGGGGTTTTTGTGAGAGCCTGTGTGTTTGTGCACCTATGTCTGTCTGTGTGTGCAAGTATGTGTGTAAATATACAGTAGAAAAGGAGTGGAAAGAAAGGGTAGAAAGCGAGAGAGTGAGCGATAAAGAGAAGGACTGGAAAGTAAGCAAACTAGCTGCATGTGGCGACTGAGTGCATGGTTGCGTGTATGTTTTTAACGGAGCGTGCGGGAGAGAAAGTGAGACAAGCGCTTGGGACGAATTCACATGACAAAACGAAGCACAGAGCAAAAGCAACCACAAACACACGTGTCGCAACTCATGAGACATATTCACGTATACATGAAATATAAAGAAGGACATCTATGCTGACAGAGCACTCCCCTTTGGGCAGAGGAACACACAGAGAGAGAGAGAATGAATGAGATAAAGGGAGAAAGCCAGACAGACCGTGCCAGACAGAAAGAACCAAGGAGCTCAACTTAGCAAATCTATTCTAGCTGGAACACATTAACGGATCCATTCATGCTGCCGCAATTTGATATAGACAGCGGTTATATATTCCATTTGCTTTTCACCACATTAGAAACGTCCTGCATGCATCACGTGAATGTTAGCAAACCCAGGTCACATACTGTAGATGTACAGGCTTTACTGATTCTGCTGGATTCCTCATTACAGATACTGACATACTGTCATACCTGTCATATAACAATATGTTAATGCAGGCCAGTGTCTGGGTACTATTTACAGACCCACTGCATAGATGGTGTGTGTGTGTGTGTGTGTGTGTGTGTGTGTGTGTGTGTGTGTGTGTGTGTGTGTGTGTGTACCATAATGCCAGTCAGAAGACACACTCCCTTGCCACAGTAGGTATGAGGCACCATGTCTCCATAGCCAATGGAGAGGAAGGTGATGGAGATGAGCCACATGGCTCCCAGGAAATTGCTGGTCACGTCCTGAGCGTCATGATACCTGAGAGAAGGACGGAGAAGACAGAGAGACAGACAGAGACAGAATATGAAAGTGCTGGAGGCTCCTGATTGTTACCCCTTATCTCGAAACACTTCTTACCAAGTGTCTAGAACACAAGCACATGAAAAGTGCTGAGGATGCTTTCAGGAGTCAACTGCGACCGTGATAATTCCACGCAGATAAATGGCGAATGAAGAAATAATAATAACCTGATGCAAATGAGTAGTTTTTGAGTTTGTATGTATAAAGCTATTGACAGTGGACATATTATGCACGTCAGATCTTCAATATTAAATAACAGTTACCGTACCGACCGTGCACACGTGCTTTCCCTGAGTCAACTATCAGAGAGAGAGAGAGACTCCACCAGAGAGCGAATTTAGACCCTGGATACGGATTCCAGTGGCTCCTGACGACAAGGGGAAACACATTTCTGTTGCACCAGTTGGGAGCCTCATCATAGTTTTTAACTGATAAATGTCATGGTGAGGATCGATTCAGCAGAACAGGAGTTAATGCTTTCGGGTTAAGATGTCAGAAAACCTACAATTTCATCCGTATATTATTAGACTTACAATAATGTGCAAAAGTCTCAAGCCACCTCTAATTGCTTCATGATAAATTAAATTATGGGGATTTAATGAAATAAGAACAAACATTTTACTGCAAAGAGACTAAAGATACAATTTAAAAGGTGATTATTTACATAGCAATCTCGACAGCAACTTCATTTCCCCTCTCGTCTGATCACGGTCTGATCATCTGTCATCATCTGCACCTGTTTCTTACTGGTTCATGTCTTTTTTTTTTTTCTATTCTTGAATGATTAATTCCTGAAAAAAAAAAAAAAAAGCTCAGGGACTGGACTGAAAACGTGAGCCTAAAAAGTCCTTCAGGAAGCCTGAAGACTACATTAAAAATACAAGAAAGTCTGGCTCTCTGGAAGCAAACATGAAGAAATAATGGGTGGGTGAAGACCTTTGCTATAAGTACTGTACTTTACATAGAATCCACCATAAAAAAAAATCCTTATGAATGAGCTGTAACAATAATGTACACTGCCCAGGCAAAATTTTAAAATAAAATAAATGACCATCTGGATGTAACTAAGCAAATAGTTCAGAATAAGAAGAATAAAAGACTTGAATTGGAAAATTACTGTAGCGACCTGTAGGGCCTCCGAGTGGCGCAGTGGTAAAGTGCTCGCCTTATCATCCGGAGATCGCCAGTTCGCTTCCCGGGTGATGCTGTAACCTCTCGCAGCCGGAGGCCTAGAGACGGCTGATTGGCCGAGTTAGTGCTCCCACTTTAATCACGGCTCTTCAGCCAATCAGGGGCGTCTGTGAGCTCACGCGAGCGGAAGGAGCGGATAGCGCCGTCCTCCGAGTGCGTTACTCCACCCCCCAACGTGTGCGTGAGCGAGCAGTTCGAAAAGATGCGGCCGGCTGGCGTCATGTGGTTCGGAGGAAACAAGTGATAGTCTTCGGCCCTCTTGGCTGAGTGGTTATAGTAGCCTTAATGTGGGTGCCCCCTAGTGACGGGGAGGACTTAAGGTATGAACCAGTGGACATGACTAAATCAGGGAGAAAATCGGGGAAAAATCCCCCCAAAAACTGGAAACAAGTTACAGTATTTATCTCTAACTGGTTCAGCGAGGAGCTTCTCATTTCTTAAACAACCCTTTCAGAAGATACATCCTGTGATCGTGACAAAGATGTTACTCTGTTTTAGAAGGGTTTTGTCCTGCATCTATTGTCCCGCATCAAGCAAAGAAAACTACTAAGGAGATTACTAAGATTGGATTGGGAACCCAATTAAAACGTGGACGGACAGTGGTGAACCATCATGCTTGAAGAAAAAATGTGGTCAGAAAAACATCCTGAATGAGCATGGGAGCATGGGAAATTGCTTAATCATAAAAAAAAAAATTTTTAATTAAAAACCCTTACAGCTATGTTTCATAGTGAAATTACGAGCATTTCCACATGCACAACGCGAATATAACTTTAACTGAAGGACTGGGACTAAACAGCTGCGTAGCCCTTATTTGGCGATGCTAATCAGAAGTCGGCAAAACGAAAGTGTGAGAAAGAAAGTGTGTTTACACACACTTAAGATTCCATAATGTTCTTCTCCCATCACTTTAAAACAAACCTAATCTTTACGTTACAGTCATAACTACTGTCACAGGTATGTTGTTACAGATAATTAACCAACACCTTCAGCTGTGTGACTTTAACTTACACAACCTTTCCTTATAATCGACACATTCCCTGTTTAAAAAGATTTGAGTATAACATCATCGCTCATGCCACATGTATGTATGCCGCTTAAATCTCCAATGTAAAAGCTCCTCCTGCATCCCCGCTAGAGTACGTGATTACTAAGAAATGACTTACAATGGCACTAAACACTGCGCACACAGTAGACTCCAAAAGTCTGTGTCCTTATTATAATAATATAATTTGACTGCAAATCATCCTAACGCAATCATGATTGTTCCTGTAATAACTGAGCCCCGATATCCATCTTATTATTATCCGATTAGTTCGTTTGCAGTTTTCCTTATTTTATTTTGATTTTTTTGTTTACTTGTATTAGCAAAGAATTATATAACCTGGGTTGAGGATATCATTTTCCAAATCGAGTTACGTTAGTAATTAAATGTAATTAAAGAGGCACTGGTCTCACAGTTTTGAAGCCACATACTGTAAGGAAAAGAATTCCAACGGGGACTCTCGCTTCTTCTTTAAACAGAATCGTGTTTAATCGGTTTGATCCTGTCATTATGATAAATGATTATTTCTCTCCGCTGATACTCTGAGCAATAATTTGTTATTTCATTAGCAATTTGTTTGAATCTTAACCTCTTATTTGCTGAGGGTCAAGACATGAAAAGGAAAATATTGACTCACTAAGCAGCATTAGCAGGCTTCGGAATTACAGCCTGTTTCTTTCTTCTTTTTTTTCCCCCTAAAGTTCAAAAGTGCAAAAGTAATTGGGCAACTGACTGATTATACAGTTGGTGGCCAGTTGTGGACTGTTTCATCGTTATATCAGAGCAAGGCAAGACATGATCTTGCATTCGGCAGTTGTTTCATGGGAACTCACTATGCAGTCCAAAATGTCTTGATGCAAATTCCAGGACAGCATTAGACTGAAGAAAACAGAACAGACCTATCAGAGAGATAAAAACTGCAGGAGTGGCCGAATCTTCAATATATTAATGAGCTCTACAACACCAAAAGACAACTGATTATAAATTCGTGCATTATTGTCTATTAATACCTTCATGAATGTAAATGCAGATGTTAAACTTAAGATGCAAACCAATGGTAAGACCCAAAGTCAGAAAGGCTAGAAGCGACTTTGCTAGGGGAAAAACAAGATTCTTTGGACAGATGAAATCAAGATTAACTTGAATGACAGAAATGGAAAAGTACGGGAAAGGAAATAAAAAGGGCTTATGATCCAAAGCACCATTAAACAGGCAACGTTATGGCAGGGTGTATATGGCTGCGGGTCATTGGGGTTTACTGGTGATGTGACGTTGCTGGCCAAAGTAGCAGGATGAATTCTGGAATGTACAGAGTCCTACTTTCTGCTCAGATTCAGATTGAAATGAATAATGACTTACTGTAGCACGATAGCGTGTACGCAATCCAAGAGCTTCTGAAGGCAAATAAATGGAATGTCTCTAAATGACCAAGTCAGGTACCTGATCGAAGATGCTGAGGCTTTTCACATGCGGAAGATGAGATTAAAGGCAGAAACACCCACAAACAAGCGGCAACTGAAGGTGGCTACAGTAAAGAACGGAGGAGCTCAAGGGAGGAGAATCAGGATTTTGTGATGTGCATGAGTTCAGGCCGTCCCTGACTGCAATATAAAAAAAAAAATTAAAAATATCATTTTTTACAATTATGTTTGTGCTTGTAAAAATTGCTAAGCAGTTAATGCACTATTCTTCCTAAACCCTTTGAACGAAAGCTGAAAGAGTACCCGTCACATCAGCCACATCTTAATTGCTTCATTTCAAATCCCATTGTGGTTGTGCGCAGAGGCACAAATACAAATATTGTGTCAATGTCCAGATATTCAGGGACCTGACTATATATGATAAATGATTATTTTTATTATTTGTAAAGCAGGGCTTCAAATGTGTGACAATCTATAGTTTTTTAATATCACTTCAAACATACACCTCTATCTATGTTATTTGGGTAAACTACGGCATTTATTCACATGCCATTTAAATTTAGAAGGTTAGCATACTCTGAATCATGCTCTGAATCATAATCACTGACACTCTTTCCCTGTGTTCCGACCTAAATTTGAGCAACACATCCAATCCCCGAGGCATCTCCATGCAAACTTGACGTGCAGAGTTATCTTTTAAAGTAGAAGCAGCAACATAAATGTCAACCGTCTAAGCATGAAAACACATTGCAGGCCATTGCTCCAAACTGGGGAATCCTCCAGCATCTAATAAATGCTTCCAGAATGCATCACATGCTTTGTTACCGTGGCAACAGCCTTGTCAGAAGCAAGGGGTGCCCACGCTCTGGCCTTGGGGCTTGGCACAGTCTGCGACCTTTTGAACCGCTAACATGTTAAATATGAAACAACCACGGGACACGGTTCAATCAACCTGGATTGCATATGCAGTTGCAGTTGCCATGGGAGGTAATGTCGAAGGTCTCTCACCTCTCGCATACTCGTACGGTCCAGGCTGCGATGATCCACAGGGAGATGCTGAAGACCAGAAGCACTGTGCCTGGGCAGATAGTCATCAGCGTCTTCATCACAAACCGTGTGTTAAAGTGCACCTAATGAGAGAGCGTAGACAGACAAACAGGCTTGTAATCGGAGCATTCATTTGCACTATTCAGCCATGTTCACTAAAGCAGGGATGAGGACAACGCCATCATACTTCTTCTCTCTTAGTACTCTTGTCCGCCATCATACACACCTGTCAGACATCTGAGTCCAACTAAGAGCAACCCTCTCTACATAGACCCCCTCATAACTCTAGCAAGTCAAGAATGTTTGGCTAAAACATCTATCAACTTGTCTTCAAAGCTTTCTACTAGCAAGTTTAATGAAGCACATTAATCACTTGTATCAACAGCGAGTCTGACAGAAACTAACCATTAATCAATCATACAATCAGCTATTGTTGTAAAAAAAAAACTACAGAAATCATTTGCTGGATTTGGATGAGTTATTTCTCAACAACAGGTCACTGAATCTATTCCTACCATTTCTATTACACATGTACTTGGTACAATATACATTAATAACTGGACATAATACATTGATTTGAAATGATTCCATAACCAGGTGCAACCTACTATTAAGAAAACTATTAAACTAACTAGCCAGCTCGCTAACCACTGTCCACGATTAAATTTGATTATGTCTCCGTTATTTTTTTAAGGGCCTTGTGCAATCATTGAGAATGCAACATAGAGGAAAAAGATCCATGTGCTTAAATTATATCGTTATATAGTAATATAGCTTATGAAGCTTTCTCATTCCAAAGGTGGCGCAAATTATTAGTTTACCAAACTCTTGACGTTTGCCCTATTAAATATGGGTCTTCTAGGTTTGAAGAGTAAACATAAAAATATATATTATTATTGTTATTATTATTATTAATGAAAGGTTATTAAAATATATCCAAGAGATGCAAGTTAAAAATAGAAGTCAATTTTAGAAATTATATAAAAATCTGGTGAGTAAGGAGAAGGAGGAGTCAGACAAAGGAAAGATGGAGAAACTGGACATTGAGGAAATAACCAGAGAAAAGAAAAACATGGTAATAAAGTTAACGGATATGTATTGTGTACAAATAAAAGTGACTTGACCCTCTGAAAAAAAATTATACAGTATATGTGACCCATCATATTAAGTCAGGTATTAAGTTGCACAGGTTAGTTTTCCCGCTATGGTCAATAGTGTAAATAGTTGAAATATATAAAAATGTAAATTTTCACAAAAAAAAAAAAATAATAAAGTTTTTTTTTCTGATCCCTTAATGTTTAATCCTATACATTGTTTTAAAGCACTCCAGGTATGATAGAAAAGCGTACACACTCCAAGTCAAAAGGTCAAGTTCGGACACACCTCCTGATTCCATGGTCTTTTATATATGGATAACTTTTATCAAAGCTGAAGGCGTCCAAAATATGCAATAATCTAACTTAAACCGTTGATATCTAGATGTGTCTGCTACTTATGCTCTTTACCGCCTTCATAACGACTCTAATCTGAGGTGCTGTTTGTTAATTGGTGATTTCTGAGCCTGGTAACTCTTAAATGAACGTCTCCTCTGGAGCAGAGCTACGTTTTGGTCTTTCCTGGGAAGGTCTTCATGAGAGCCAGTTTCATCATGGTGCTTGATGGGATTTGCAAATGCACTCGACACAGTACTGTTCTGGCAAGAACTATAGTATTTCAGAACAGCTGTCCTTCATATCTTAACATAACAACTGATTGTTTTTTGGTTGTCATTACTTAATTACCTAATGCCGGATGCGTTATTTCATACTTTTGAAAAAAAAAAAAAAATTATATATATATAAATCCAGTATTGTTCTCGAATGTAGAAAATAATTCCAAACTTGTGTCCAGACTTTTGACTGGCACTATAAATAAATCTGTGCTGCTGGTGAACTTATTTTTAGGTGTAGTAAGGGAATCCTGGTGTCTATATGACGCTAAGGGTTGCTTCTTTCTAACCAGATCACAGGAACATCATTTAAATATCGGTAAACAAATTTGCATTGGCCATATCTCAACAACCGGACATGATGCAGTAATAAATTTGATGTGATTGGTGGAGCTTATTGAAACAGGAATGTGATAATACGCGTCAAATCTCTCGAAAACTCAAATCACCAAAAATGCAACTTAATACCTAATATTTAATACTAAATACAAGAGTTTATTTATTATTGTTTATTCTCTAAATAAAGGGCCACAAAATGTACCTCTCCATCACCCTACTGATATCTTTGACCTCTGACCTTGTTGAGAGCCCCTATGCTCCGGGAGGAGGCATCGGTGAACAGCTTGCTATGGAGGAGCATAACACGGGCGATGAGGTAGAGTCGGAGGAACATGGGCACGGAAAGCACCATGTCCAGGTCGGCCTCCGCCTGCGAGGGGATGTAGGTGAATGCGAGTCGAGCGCGCCAAACAAACTTGAAGTCTCCGGGCACTGGGTGCACGGCTGAGACCAGCAGCTCCAGCGCGATCAATAGTACTCGCTCCATGGTCATGGCGATGCGCCAGTCGTCTGCGCCGTTATCGATGACGAACAGCTGGAAGACAGAAACAGGAGATTTTAACCGGTATCGAGTTGAAAATAAGCCGAGATGCTGGTGATTATTAAGAAACTGTTGACAATGAGAGTTAGTGTATGTGCGAGGGCACATAGTGGTGCGTCGCTGACATTTTTTGCTTTTGCGTTACAAAAAGAAAAAGCACATTAAATGTCAGTTGATATAATAGGGTCTAAAGGTCTACTCCCAAGAACTGTATTCATATTAAAGTCATTTATTTATTAATGAAATTATTCATGCTGCTTCCGGAGATTATCCCGGTAGCACTGGGCACAATAACGGGGTGCTGCCTCCTCCTGTTTAAATGCCAGTGAATTGTGTGCACAGCTGAAAGGCTGAGGGAACAGCAGTAGGTCTCCATTCATAAGCTGCACGACATCAGGACTGAGAAGCAAGCTGGGAAAAAAAAAAAAAAAAAAAAACCCCACAATGGACTCCATGAATTCAGGGATCTTCAAAAACCTTCGCTTTAGGTAAACAGTAGGACCAGTGTCTCGACGAGTCCTGTACAATCCCTATACAGAACGCACCATCACACCCATAGGTATTCATTCGAAAAGCACAGGCATTAACACAGAGCTGTTATCTCTTTCTGCTGTTATGATAAGCGCCACGCTTCTGGGAAGGCTCTCCTAGGAATTTCCCCTGAGTGGAATCACAGCACCAGGAGGAAACCCACACGCATGTGAGGAAAACATGCAAACATCCACAGGGACAGTAACTGAAGTTCAGGCGCGAATACCAGACCACGGAGCCGTGAGGCAGGAACACATCCTGCTAGCTGTCTTTTTTAAAAGTACAATATATTTAATTAATGCGAAAATGCCTTAAACCAACTGCCATGAAACCGACTGATGCTGAACAAAGTGTTCAATGTTAAATAAAAGAGAGCTATAGTACAAAATGAAAAGATATTACGTAAGACGAGAAAGACTTCGCCTTCCTGCGAGAACATGGGAGGAATCATAAGCGTAAACATGATGTCAATTTACCATGAACTGTCATGAATAATGCATGAAATAAAACTAGCAAATAAGACCCTGAACGACTTCTCATTTCTCACTAGTTGAAATTAAAAGCTTGCAAACAACAGCGAAGAACGCGTCGAACCGCACTTCAAACAAAAGCCCGGCACAAGCCACTTAGCTGCATTTGCATCTTAAATGCTGAACATAAATTTGCACAATTAACGTAAATAAAAAAGAAAAGAAATTCTTTCAAAGATTTTATACTATTTGAAAACGTAACTGAAATCTCGACTTGGAAATAATGTGGTCATTAATCTGTACCGACTGCTTTACCCTGGACACCACTGATGTGTTTTAAACCACTTATTTATTTACGGGTTCGGAAATACTAAGTTCATTAGGAAATACTTTAGGTTAGATTACAAACAGAAGGAACATAGCGGAGAGGTAGGATTGGTCAGAACGGGATTGAAAAGCAGCTCTGTGCGCACATCTAGAAGTGATTACATGGTTAAAACAGACGTTTAAAGTCTTAACATTCCATTAAAACAAAAGGAAAACGAATGACGTTTCCTAACATCGTGTGCAGTCGACTGCAGAATGGGCTTCATCTTGCCTGCACTATTTCCAGAATAATGAAGTACATTTGGCTTGCAATTCCTTACCATCCGGCTCGCCTTTTTTTTTCTTTCTTTCTAATCTCCCAGAGTAGTTGTCAGCTCTCCACACCAGTGACTGTACTGTGAATGTATTAAATATAGTGAGCGTGACTAGTCTATGCAAACCCTAATAGCGGAATTAACCTTTAAATGTAAATGGAATCACAGGTACCTGAATAATGCTGGATATCGGCTGGGAATTAAAAACTTCAGACACTATCAAAGACGATAATGGCAGACCACTGCGTATTACTTCGCTTGCCACTGTGCCTTAGGCAAGAGCACAGTGCAAGTGATCAAATGATCCCTGTGATCTGGTACAAGGCTGGATGTACTGTACGCTATACTGAGTTTAAACAATCTGCTTTTTTTCTCAAGGTGTTTACTCAGCTTTTTACAAAATGACTTTTTCTCTAATATCCAGTATTCTCTAAACGTCTTACAGTACGGAAAACGATGGAGCAAGGTGATAATGGTAGAACTCGAGAGGGCAGTACGGGGAAAAGAAAATGGAGCCTTGTGGGGCCAAACAGGTTATGGAAGCAGAGAAGTTCTATTGATTAATGATATTGATTGAGAAGGTTCTGTCTGTAAGATGAAAACCACTCCATCCCTCAGGTTAATGCTTTTTATAGTCAGGTACACTGCAGGCTAAGAGAATTAGGATTGCACAGTGACTAGAATCCACTGAGAGCAATAAGTTATTTAACGCCTGTAGAAGACTGGATAAAATGCTAAGAATTTTCTAAGACCAAGGTGACATTTAACTAGAACGTTTTTAGGTGTAGTTTAGGAAAGAAAAAAAAAAAACAATTCAGATGGGATTTTTTTTTATAAAAAGCTTTTGATAATAATAACTAATTGGAAATGCACCGGTGGGTTGTAAATTTATGCCCAAATTTATCTAGGGCTACAAAGGTCATGCAAATAGAAGTAAATAGTTCACAGAGGTTAGATATGCTTGTCTTGAGAAGGTACAGGTAATAGGGAACCGAACAGCCATTAAAGAGTTTAATCGAGCAAGTGTAATGATGACAAATGCTATGTTTAAGGGTATATAGAGCAAGTTGGCATCAACTGTGGTCAGCAACTGTGGACAAAGAAGCCACGAAGACTGAGCGAGTCGCCCTAGACATTGATTACGGTAATTACTTTCCTAAACCAGATTCAATGAATCATTTCAAACATAGGATTTCTTAAAGCAATATGTCTCTATACATGAATATTAACACCTTCAACAATTTTGCAGGTATGATTTAAATGGTATTATATATTAGTGATGAATTTAATTTAAGAGGTTGATACTCTGAAATAAAAAACATTCTAACACTGTTATGGGCCACATGGGGCTGTCTAGTAGGATCTAAATTGAACTTTAAACCATCATTTTTAAGCAATTTCAATTTTAAATGAATGCAGAAAATTGTTCGTTCGGAAAGTGATCAACAACAATTCTAAGCAAAAACTGACCCTGTAGTCAGGAGCGAATAAAGTAGCTTGATGTTATAAAATGATGCATACTATGGTGGATATTCTTAACTCTGTCAAGCTAAGATTGAAGAGACAGCGAGACCACCCAGGCTACTTTCCACACTCTGCCATAAAAAATGTTTGCATTGAAAGCCGACACATTCAGTGCATTTGCATCTCCTGAGGCAATTCATGCAGGAACTATGTTATTTCGTTTTCATCTTACCAAGGTATGGGCACAGATGCTCATATTAAAGATTGTCCACACAACAAAGATCCATTCTGACTTGTCGATTTTTGAGTTTTCATGGGTTTACATGAATTCATCATACATGAATATCATGACAATATTGGGCTTGCTAGGAAATTATTTAATAGGTCATCTTTAAACATCTTTAATGCGGAATAAAAAATATTCCACATTGAGTGTCCCCCCCCCCATCCGAATACACTAACTGCACTAAATTTAAAATCATCAACTTGTATACCAAATCCTATATGTCTACTTTTTTTTTGAACAGGTAAGCACCAGGGTGGCTTAATGGTTAGCCCTGTAGTCTTGCATCTCCAGGGTCTGAGAAGAAGTTTGCATGCTCTCTCCATGCCTGGTGGGTTTCCTTTGGGTGCTCAGGTTTCCTCCCATAGTCCAAAGACATGCAGATTAGGGTAACTGGTGTTCCCCCAAATGCCTGTCCCAAATGCATGTGTGAGTGTGTTTGGTATGAATTGGTACCCCATTCAGTGTCTCGTGCCTTAAGTTTCCTGGGATAGGCTTCGTCCAGGCCCCCCTGTGACCCTGTATACAAGATAAAGTGGTATAGACAACGAGTGAGTGAGGAAATACCAGAAATAATTGAACCTCTTTTAAAAATACTCAGTTCTTCCCCTCGCACCTTAACAGTTATCAAAACCCCATTAAAAAACCTGACCTCACAACTCATACCAGCTGTCCAACTACAGTATAACTGGGAAATATAAATCCTCCACTTTGAAATCCTAGTGGCAAATTATCAGGAATGTATCTCCTTGCTTGTGTTGCTTGACCTTAGTACAACTTCTGACATCATTGACATCAGTATTCACACCACTGATCACACTATGTCATATTCTTGACATATTACAAACATGTCATGTGAGCTAAGGGAAAGACCTGACTTCACTAGAAGAACATATAATTAGATGATTTCTTATTATTAAGCTTTCTGATTGCATATTATCTCTAAATGGCCTTTGTGCTTCATCATGTGCAGCAGTAAAAGATCTTAGTCTAAATATTGATTCCAGTCGCTGAAGCTCATGTAAATGATATGACTAGGATAACATTCTCTTATCCCAAACATGTTGCTATGATGCAGGAAAAAATAGTTCATGCTTTGTTATATAGAGGATTCAGAGAGTTGCCTTACTGTCTAGACTGTCCAGTAAACAACGTTCCTAAAGGCTCCAAAAGGTGCAGGTTATTTGTTGGTACCCTGTATAATAAAGACTACGTAAGGGGCTTTTTGTTGTTCCTGATCATCTGAACCAATTTCCTCTCTGCTCAGGGTGTCAGTTTGGGACTTCTTGGCAACCCTCCTAGTAGATTGTCCTCTGGCCCAGGTTACAATTGTTTGAATCTTGCAATCTGCAGTCGTTTACAGACATTTCTGACTTGTGTAAATCTACCGTCCACTTTCTCAGATCTGCACTGGACTCCTTGGATTTCCATATTGTTCTGTTTGTTGGTCAATCCAATAAGTGTTATGAAACAAAGTTGAGAGACCTTGGACATGGCAAATGAAAAGACATTTTGGGACTTTCAGCACCACTGAATAAATAAATAAATAAATAAATGGGTGTTTGTATCATCTTTTTGAGCCTGCATGTATCATTTTGACCCTAAATCATTTAAACCTTCTAATAAATATGTATGTCATGCAATCATTCTGCCCTAGATAAAATTAAAAAAAGGTCAAAGACATCACTGAAATCCCAATAACGCCAACAAACTGGTCCCAATGGGTGTGCACGAGCTTTTGCTTACAAACAGGAGAAGAAAAAATCATGGCTAAAAAAAAAAAAACACAGAAAGTCCACACATGTGAACAAATGGTGAAGCTTCACAATGTATGCCGAAGACAAAACAGTAACAATAAAATCACCTGGACAATATTGTACAGGACCCTTCATCAAAACAAGTCTGAACTATTGAGGTATGGACAAGAACTCTGAAGGTGTGCTGTGATATCTTGAGTTAGCTGCAGACCCTTTAAGTCCTATAAGTTGCAAGGAGGGGCATTAATTTATGTCCAGCACATCCCCCAGACGCTCAATCAGATTGAGATATGGCAAATTTAGAGGCCACATCAGCACCTTCAACCCTTTGTCATGTTCATCAAAGCATTCCTAACTGATTTTGTAGCATCTTGCTGAAGGAGGCTGCTACCATCAGGGAATACTTGGTCTGCAACAATTTTTGGTAGGTGTCACGTGTCAATGTGTCAAGACCCAGAGTTTAACGCAGAACATTTCCCAGAGCATCACGTTGACTTCACCAGCATGCCTTCTTCCTAAAGTGCATCCTGGAGCCATCTCGTCCCCAGGTAAGTGACACACACGCCCAGCCATCCACATGAAAATAAATCAAACTCAACCAGGTTCACATGCCCATTGTAAGAACTGACCATCCTGTGGCTACACAGCACCAAACGCATCAAGCTGTGATGCACTGTGTTTTCTGGAACCTTCCTATCATAAGTCAGAAATATAATCCTTTGCTTCCTATGCAGATTAATGAGCCGTGGACGCTAATGAGTCTAATGTGTCCTTCCTTGGACTACGTTCGGTAGTTACTAATGATTATATACCAGGAACATCCCAGAAGACCTGGCATTTTGGAGATGCTCTAAACCAGCTTTTAACCATTACAAAGTGGCCCTTTTAAAAGTCTCTCAGATCCTAATGCTTGGCCGTGAACAGTAGTATTTTAAAATCAATGCAAAATTCAAAGAGATCCAAAGCATTACTGCATAAACATTGATAGCTGACTGTTCACATGCTGCCTACTATATCCCACCGTTTGACAGGTGTCAATATAAGGAGATAAACAAAATGCTATTTACTTCAACTGTCATTCAAAGCTATTGAATTTGAGGGAATATTCCAAAAAAGTACAGTAATGTATAATATATAATCTCTTTGCATCAAAGTCACAGGTGGCACGGTGGCATAGTGGTCGTCTAGCACGTCCAGGGTTGGGGGTTTGAGTCCCACCTTGGGGTCTGTGTGAATAGTGTTTGCATGTTCTCCCCTTGTTTGGTGGGGTTCCTTCGGATACTCCGCTTTCCTCCCACAGTCCAAAGACATGCAGATCGGGTTAAGTGGCGATCCCAAATTGTCCTCTTTGTGTGCGTGTGTGTGTATTTGCGAGCCTATATCTCCGAAATATTGGCACCCATTCCAGGGTGAACCGCCATATGACTTGTCTCCTATATACAGGATATGCGGTATAGAAGATGACTGAATGAATATCAATGTCATGTATAATAACTCACACATATCCTACCCTTGACTATGAGTAATTCTGGTCTCTAGTAATGTGCTGGGTTTAAGCAGTAATCAAAAGCACCAGTGCAGCATCTAGGGTTCGTACAATCACAGCAACGGTTAACACAATTCTCAGAAATTGTTGACTAAAACCAGTTTAATCTTAGATATACTTAATATAAGCAGCATATATCTGCAGATCCTATTTGTTGAGCATCCCTTTGCCCCCTGTCAGGTTTAGATGAGTGTGTTTATTTACGTGGAGTGTCATCTGATATGCTAACAGTTAATTAGGCAATTATCTAGAAGGCTTTTACCTAGCTACAAAACAGCCTCCATTATAAAGTCATGACACTGTCTTTTCTAGAGACTCTTTAGTCCGGGATTCATGATGAGAATGAATCCTGTCTAGAACACTAGTGTTAAAGATACACTGCACATGTACTGCAAGTACCCAGTGATATTCGAACAATTTATATTTAATGTATACTACTTGGTAAATAACACAAGATGATTTCTAGTGAAATATTTTTGTTAAAAAATAAATAAAATAAAAAAAAAGACTTTCTGGTTGCATGCATGCCTGATTTACAGTGCATCTTCAGAATCGTTTCAGAATATTCAGAAGGCTGAATCGTTATATACTGTATACTGTACACCCTCTGAGCCTAATTATTGGATATGCTTTTGAAGAAAATGTTCAATATCTCAAATTAATTATTTAATTCCACTAATCGAAATGCTTATTAAACAGTGCTTATGAAAGTAAAAAATAAACAAATCATAGATCGATGAGCTTTATAAAAAGGAAGTTAAACATGCAAAAATAGAGTATATTTGTATTATATTACAAATAATACATTTTATTGCATGCTGTTTTGCCATGTTTTTTTTTTTTTTTTTTTTTTTTAATATTCCTCTCTCTGACTATGTCTACACACGCTAACCACAGTAGAGAAGCTAATTGTCTTGGTTGCTGTGACAGCTGCGTTTAGCTGTAACTGTAAGTGGTAAAGTGGTTTGTTTAGCTGATATGCACAGAGGGTAAGGGGGTTTTCTCTCTGTCTTGTGCACACACACGCAGCAGAAGAAATGCAAATGGATATGCCGGCGGTATGAGACTGATGATATGACCCATTTACACTGACACGTACAGTAATGCCACTGTAAGTGCGTACTTGCGTGTGCATCCGTGCACACGGATGTCTCGGTCGGCCGGCCGGGGGTGGTGTGCGCCTTTTAGGCCTGCCGATATTTCGTCGTGCCCGTGTGTGGATACGTGCGAATTAATATGTTACTTGTGTGTTCTTGTGTGTTTATGTGTGTGTGTGGGCACTGTACATCCACAGCAGTAAAACACGTGCGTTTTTTTTCTGGAAAAGCCAGCCTCGTCATGGTGACTGTTGCCTAGGCGACAACATCAAAGACCAGCCAAGCTTAATTAGGGTCCCCGGTGAGAGAGAATGACTGTGTGTGCCTGAGTTTGTGTGTGTGCGTGAGGGAGAACTGGGAAAATGACAGAAAGAAAGGGAGTGAGTGTGAGAAGGAGAGAGAGAGAGAGAGAGAGAGAGAGGGAGGGAAAGAGAGACTGTATCCGTGTGTGTGTGTGTGTGTATGTGTGTCAACATGAACAAACAGAGAAATGGAGAAAGTGAAAAGAGTGAAAGAGTACTAAAGAAAAGAAAAGTGCAAGAGAAGAGAAACTGAGAGAAAGAGACTGACGAAGGGCATGAATGTGAGGGAGAAAGAGAGTGTGGAGGTGGGTGGAGAGGAAGAGAACGTTCTTTCACTCTGAGAGTGTGGGTGCGTGGGAGTTTGGATCAATGAATTGTGAATGTGTGTTTTCAACATCTGCACTATTAGTCTACGGGCAATCGAGCGTGTGAACATGGAGCTCTTCTGAGCCAGCAATACGTGTGTGTGTGTGTGTGTGTGTGTGTGTGTGTGTGTGTGTGTGTCTATGTTCTCTACTGAGCACAAAAAAAAAAAATCTACCCAAATCTGGGAAAGGACGAAGCTCCATAGTCCATCATCATCCATCTCTCCTCTGTGCAGGGTCAGTCTCATTCATTTCTATTCCTATACTCATCTCTCCCTCTCCTTTCTCTTTCCTGTCTTTCCTTTTTGGGCCAAATAGCCACTGTGATATTTAATAATTAAATTCCATTAGTGAAGGTAATCGGTCAACATGAGTGACTCCATGGTTCCACCGTCTTTCATCATCATCAGAGGGAGAGAGAGAGAGAGAGAGAGAGAGTGGAATCAGAGCCTCCATTTACATAAGGGCAAGAGACTTGTAGGAATAATAATGAAAGAAGAAAGAGGTGGTGGGATGGGCATGGGAGAAAAAAGTGATAAAGTAATGAGAAGCAGAATCAGGTGGCAGCTGAGAAAAGAGAAAGGGAAGGCAAGAAGGATACAAGTGAGTACGCTGGAGAAAAGGGAGGGTGAGAAAGAGAGAAAGCACAGAAAGCAAGAGGTGCCTGTTTTCATGGCCTTGTGCTGTCAGATACGGACATGACTGTTGTGAGAAAGGAAGAAAGCGCTGCAGGTCATTACAGCCGAGCAAGCCTGGTCTCTCTCTCAATCCCTTTCTCTAAGATATAAACAAATACACCGGGGCACATGTGAAAGCCCTAGACATGTAACATCAAGTGGAGTTACAACAGATTTGCCCAATTGCCCTGGAACGTTATTCCTAGGTCAAGAACCAGCGCGATTCCTACCGTATGACTGCCACAGTTTTTAAAATGAGGATTTCGCTTTCATGCACATGAGTGGTCAGAAGAGAAAGAAAAGAAAAAGAAAAGAAAAAAACAGCACAGTAATACGTACAGCACCCGATATTATAACCGCTGCTGTTTTGTTCTAGATCAGCATTAATATTTTTCTGGCTCCAGCACTGCAGATTGACATCACCATCCTCGTTCACAATGCATCTGGTGTTCAGGCTTAGTAACTGCCTGGTCAGGGTCATGACAGTTTTCAAATAGGTTACTGGTTTGTTTTTGGAAGCGGGACCGTTTGTTAGAAAATACCGCGAGCTGACCGACGCTAGAAAAAAAAATAACTGGATGGGAAGGGATGTCGCAAATGATATAGCTGAGGCTGAGAATCTGTCAGTGCCAGGAGACAGTGACAGACCGTGCTGACATCGTTGACATTTCTCCCTCTAGGAATTTCTCCTTCTGTTTTCCAGTCTTTCTAGGGCAAGCGCTCATGTTTTATGCCACACTCACTTTGGGTTGAAATCGGAAATACAGGTGCAGATAAAAATTCTTGATGCAATAAACAGATATAAATACGAATAGCGGTAAAAAAAACACACACACACACACACACACACACACACACACACACACACACACACACACACACACACACACACACACAAAGAAGTGCCAGGCTGGACTCTCGGGTACATGCATACAAGAAATGATTTTACTTTGTCAACTTACTAATGAAACTCAAATATACTCAGTTAACCAAAATCGACTTTAATTAAACTCTAATTAATTAAAATTACATAAATCTAAACCTCCACAACCTCAAGCACATCAGCTGCATGGAATAAACCAGCCCTGAACACGTACAGCAAGTCCACACTGAATTACTAGCACTGAACATCTCACTCTCGCTGCTCTGATGAATAACTACGAGGGTGAGTCTCCGTACTCCGGCTATCAGCACTGTCCGTACACGTCTACTGTCTCCTCAGTCACTGCTGTCCAGGTGTGAACGTCTTACATCCGTTCAATGCCCCACTTGTGATCCGCATGAAAGAAGAGCAGCATACAGTGATTCAGTTTTTTTTTGTGGTCAGAGGGTGTATCTGGTGCTGAAACATCTCATGGAAAAGCATAAACAGAAGTGTCTGGAGATCTACCAACAAAAAGAGAAGCATTACTAGAGACGAGACATGGATTCATCACTACAAGTCTGAGAGTAAACAATGGAATGAAAACATCCTCAATCATCAGCTGGAAAATTGATGCGTACAGTTTTCTGGGATTCTCAACGGCCAGTATCGGAACATTTTCAGGAAAAAGGTTCAACAGTCAACAGCGCCCGTTACAGCGAGACGCTCATCGAGGAGCCGAAGCCTAAACTTGGGATTAAACGCAGAGGACCGCTATCCAAGGACGTTGTGATCTTGCATGACGATGCTCATCCGCACACTTCTGTCCGCGCTGTCGACACTCTGCAGAAACTTCATTTTGAGGTGTTAAAGCGTGTAGTCCTGATCTTGTTCTATCGGACTTTCACCTGTTTGTTCCCCTGAGGGCAGCCGTACGAGGACGATGATGAAGAAGTGAAGACAGCGATGAATTCGTGACTCGCATCTCAGACTAAAACATTTTTTAATGAGGAAATACGAAAGTCTATTGACAGATGGACAAAGTGTATTGAAAAGATTATGCCATAGAAATGTATTAATTTTCTAGTCTTTTCTAAAAGTTAATTAAAATAAATTCTACAGCCAGAGTGCATATGATTTTTCACTCCCCCTCGTAGATATCTGTTAAACAAGCAAAGAAATAAAATCTCCTTTAAAATCCTAGTGTCCATCGTCTATTAGAGGAACGTAGCATTATTAGTCTATAAAAATAAAACCAGAAGTTAGAATCCTGCTCTGAGCATCCCAAGCAAAACTGGCCCGGGGCGTGGCGTCACAGGGCCTCTAGGGTGTGCGCTCTAGTGTCTGGCACCAGGACTGCCAAAGAGACTGTGGGTTGTGGAATGGAGTCTCACTGGATCATACTGTACTTGTTTGTTCGGCATGCCGCATGGATGCTTGGAATCTAGTGAACTTGGAGGTCTTGGACTCTTGCATGCTGTGGTGCACTGGGGTGTTCTGGTGCCATTCTATCGTGGCCAGCATTGACTTTTTTCAGCCATTTGTGCGTCATTGGCTTTTCTGTGGGATTGCACCAGAATCTGGGCTGGCCTTTGGTCACCGTGAGCATTGGGTGTCCATATAGTGTAGTTGTTGTTTAATGTTATTCAATTCACCTGGAGGTGCTGTTAATTCATATGGCTGATCTGGGTATTTTCTTCTAGTAGGAACCAATTATAGCAAGTCCATATCCTTGCTAATCATCTGTTACTCCTTGATGATGATAATCTCCCATGGTCTCCAAACCCTAGTAGTCTTCCCGACCAAAGAGACTGTGATCTGGTCCTCCCACAGTCACAAGTGTTGCATAGCGACCTCCTATACAAATGAGATGTTCACCACAAAGTAATCTCTTGTACTTGGCCTCCTCCCCACTGACCTAACCTAACCTAATTATGTGACGGAACTCGTTGCAAGTACTGTTCACACTGTGCAGCCATATGTACCCCCTGCTGCCCGAAGCCAAGACCATGGTGGAGTATATCCAGGCGAAACTCCAGCAGGGGGTTAACAGGCCTTCCATTTTCATCTGCATATGCAGAGTCCTCCTGTGTGAGGGGGGAAAAAAAGATGGACTCATTGCCACCATTGTCAAATATCATGACCCTAGGAAAATGTAGGAACTTCAAGGAATTGGTTGGTCCAGAGATGCATATCAGAGATGACAACAAGTGTCTGGATCATATTTATAGCCTAGATAATGGCTCTTCCATCTTTTAGGCTTTCATCAGCTCTAGTGGGATGGGATTAAATTTACATGGGGACCTGGAGTAATTCCACCATTTGCAGGTGCTCCTCTGTGATTTTATTTCCATATGGATTGGCCGTGTTTTTCTTCGTCTTGCTGCGTCCGTGAGAAAGATTGCCGACCAAATCGTTCACTCTTCCTTGACCGACTCTGCAACTGTTGAATAATTTTAGTTCTTTTTTTTTTAATTCTCAAAGGCACATGCTGCCTCTTTGCTTGGGAAAGCATTTTTGCCATGTACTGTATTTAGTACCTTGCTTGCATTTAAACTTTCTACATCTTGAAGCAGCTTATTTTACTTTACTACATACATGGGGAGGCCATGAATATAAAATCCATCAGAACATAACATTGAATAGTGAATGAAGATGTACATTATATTATATAGTACATGTATATGCCACTTTACTGTATATTTTCATATTTCTCAATATAGTGGGATGGAAATGACAGTATATACTGTAAATAAATGAGCATTGGTGTTGCTATAAGTTAGATGCTGCCAAATGCACTCATAAGCCACTTCATTAGGTACACCTTGCTACTACTCGGCTAGAAAGTCGCTAGAAACATTCCTTAGAAATTCTGGGTGTGGCATTTAAACGATGTTTACACCACCATCAGCCTGAATTGTTGATACAAGGCAGGATGGATGCATGGATGAAAATCTGAATTGCAGCAGAAATTGAGGCTCATCAGACCAGGGAATATTTTTCCAATTTATCATTGTCCAATTGTATGAGCCCATGCAAACTGTAGCCTTAATCACCTGTTCTTAGCCGACAGGACCGGCACCCAGTGGAGTCTTCTGCTGCCGTAGTCCATCTGCTTTAAGGTTCGACATGTGCTTTCAGAGATGCTCTTCAGCATAACACAGTTGTAACGAGAAGTCATTTAACTTCCTGTTGCCTTTCCATCATCTCAAACCATCTGGCAATTCTCCTCTGACCTCTAGCATCGACAAGGCATTTTCACCCAGAGAACTGCCACTGGATATTTTCTCTCTTTTTTTTCCAGACCAATTGCTGTGAACACTAGAAATGGTTGTGCGTGAAAGTCCCAGTGGATCGGCAGTTTCGGAAACACCCCGACCGGCTCGCCTGCTACGTTCAAAGTCGCTTAAAATTCAGCGGATCATCTTGATCATGTCTACTGTACATGCCTGAATGCATTGAGATGCCATGTGATTGGCTGATTTGATATTTATGTTAATGAGGAGTTGCAGCAGTTGTGCCTAATTTAAAAAAAAAAAAGTGGCCGGTGAGTGTATGTACATAAACAAGCTCATATGTCATTGCATGATGCTGGCATCTGGCTCTCGTCTAACTCTAAGACATGGTTTGGATCCATATGCAGAACAGAAAGTTCATTAATATAGACCACAATCCAAAACTCATTGTCAAATAACAGGCCCGGGTAAGATATGGCTAGAGGGGTGAATTGAAAGCTGAGCACAAGTCAAACACCATAGAACATAGAGAGATCTCCAAATCTAAAGAGAAATCCAAAAGGGAGAACAAAATCCAAATGCAAGGTCATAACCAGAGATCAAGACAAGAAACTGCAGCTTACAACTCCGTGGTTTTGCAGTGTGTGTGTGTGTGTGAGAGAGAGAGAGAGAGAGAGAGAGAGAGTCCATGTGCTTTACATCTCTCAGTCTATCAGACAAGAAATCAGCATGACAATAGAGAAAGGATTTAAATAAGAGTGCCCCCTGGTGAAGTGGCAACAAATTGTTCATGGGTGGAAGAGTGAGATTCTTTCCTCTTGTGTTAATTGGCATCCAGTTGTGAGAGGTTTATCACAAAGCAGATGTGCAAAAAAAAAAAAAAAATACAAATAAAAATTAATTACAGATGCCACGCAGTGAGACTAATCCCATTCAGATAGGGCATTTCCCAACATGTTAGACTGATAGGTTGTTTTCTTTGCAAGTTGCTGCCTAAAATATGATGAAAGAATGCTCAGGCACAGCAAAAAACAACCTAAACAAGACAGGTATCCTTTTTTCAGATTAAACAAAATCGTTTTTTTTTTTTTTCTGATTTCAAATGCAAAATGATGATGATTTTTGCTGTGCCTGCTGTGTCTGTATGCCTCCGCCCCTGCACAACATATGCACTGGAACATCGTTCCAACATCTGCTAGATTACCGACCACCGCTGTTTCCCAGGATCCCTCGACAAATCACAATTCCTACCGCAGATTGTTGCTTTTATGTTTTGCTCATTCACTTGTCTTTGTGTATTCTTTCTTATATCTTGCCGATTGGTACTTATTACCACATCTCATCTGTGTCTGTGGATTTTACTTCAAAAGGATGGAGAATTCTAACAGTAATATTAACTTGTACTATGTTAACTTTTTATGCAAGTCGATCGATCCTTTGACTGAAAACGTGGGTTACTTTTGGGCTGGTTTCTTTTTTTCATTTCATTCTCGTAAATGCTATTTATTCATGACAAAATGTTCGAGGGTACAGTAGGAGACCATTTAAGAAAGCTGAAAAAGAACTGTACAAGCCTTTTAACGCTGTCGCTCCTTTAGAGGCTTTTGAGCAGCTCGTCATCAGGTTTAATGGAAATTTTCAATAATCTAAACATCACTTTTGTGACAGCAGGTCCATTCAACCACAAAAAAAAAACAGTAATAGTTATTTAATTTTCTCCAAGTTGATCTAACAGAACAAACAAAATCGGCGTTCCGGCTGTATTAATCCTACATACGAATTACTTGTTAAAATCAGCGCACATTTTAATTCATGTTTATTCAGCTTACTCAAGTGCTCACTTACTGGTTGACCAGTTCCACCATTTAAAAGTGTGACCTTTAAAAAGGAGAGTTCATCTAGTAGGCATTGCCAGACACCAGTTCATGTTGAGCTACAGCCTTAAATAAATTCAGTGTTAATATATTGTGTTTCTGCTTGGCATCAGTTCTTTTTAATTGCTTTAATATCAGGGCCTAATTATTAACATTATGAACATACAGTACACCGATCGGCCGGATCAGGATCACAGGCACCCAAGGCTCACCCGTGCCTGTGGGAATCAAAGGCCCAGAACACGAGGTAAAGAGCCCAAGGCCACCACCTGGCCTCCGAACGCCATCCGATCACAATCTGATTGAGCACCCGTATGATGCGCTAGACAAACATGGTGGCGCCATCCCACAACCCACAGCACCCAAAGTATCCTCTGCCAATGTCCTGGTGCTGGACACCACAGTACACGCCCAGAGGTCTTGTAGAGCCATGCCCATCCAGACCTGCCCTGGTGGCACAAGAGGCACCTGCACAATACTGTACAAGTAGTGCACATGTCCCGTCATCTGAACAAATTTAATGGGACAAAAAATTCTATTTGGGTGGAAAAATAAATATTCAGTTGCTAGGATTGCATGTACTGTAATACTCCTGATATCAGTCCTAATCTGTAGCATTAATCAGCACTTTTCTCACTTTAATCAATAGGCTTGGCCTAATCCACTGTTTTCTTGTATTTACTCATGACTACTCTACATGGGAAAAAGTTTTTAGCACTTATTGTTAAAGGAAAACAAGTCATCAGCAGGAAGCATTCAATCAAAAGTGTGTAATTTTTTTGGATTCCGGGGTAAACTTCAATCTATTAAAGGTCCCCTTGAGAACGCACAGCAGCAGAACTCCTTGTTTAGCTTCCACTTCAGGACGGAGTCATTTCCGAGGTGATATAATGTGCTACTCTGCTGCGGAAAAGAGATTCCTGGATGTCATTGTAAAAAAGTTTCCCGTGTGAGTTCGCTTCCAAAAACAATCTTTCAGTCCTACCCATGCACTCAGAGATAATTACAAAATTGGCTTCTTGCTAATATGATGATGCGCCGTACTGTTTATTAGTCTCTAGCTGGAGTTGTAAATCTTGTGTCACTCTGGACCAGGGGGCCAGATTAGTCCACATCATAATAGTTACCAAAATATTCATTTGACGCCCCAATGCAGCAGATGTCATTTACTGAAGTAGCTGCGGCAGCTACCGCTCTAGTTAGGGAGTCTTTCAGGAATTCACAAAAGCCAGGGCTTGGGGATTTGAGTTCCATTTAGGGTGCATGAGGTTATCACACATTGTTTAAGGAGAGTTTTACGTTCACATCACCAGCCTGAAGTGACTCCAATCGGATTTTTTTTTATGGCTGTCTGAATGCACAAATCTGATTTTTTCACAGATGGAATCTGAGTCTCTTTCGAATGCGGTCCGGGATATACATATGTAACACGTAGTCACGTGACTTGAATAAGAACGGAATTCATGACAACGCAGGGGTTTTATAGCCTTCCTAGCTACAGCTGATAAAACAGCTAAAGCGAAGAGTTTGGCTTCTTCAGGACCTCAGAAATACAGCCGACTGCCTGCTTGGCGTCCTCCAGAGCAAAACCCGAAAACATATTTTTGCTAGAGTCACATTGAGTGTTTGAAATAAATAAGTGGTCACACAAACACATGACTTGTTTTTAACCCAGATGGCACAAGCCACGGCGTACAGTACACCACCATTCAAAAGTTTGGACACACCATATGACTCCATGGTCTTTCCTGAGTTTTTATTTCTTCAGAATAAATAATGTAAAAAAAACCTGAAAGCAACCCAAATATGCAATACTCTCCTTTGAACAACTGATATTGAGATGCGTCTGCTACTTATAATCTGAGGTTCTGGTCGTTAATTAGTGGTGTTTGAGGATGGAAACTCTAAATGAACTTCTCGTCTGCAGCAGAGGTGGCTTTTGGTCTTGCTTTCCTGGGACGGTCTTCATGAGAGCCAGTTTCATCATGGAGCTTGATGGGTTTAGCAAATGCGCTTGAAACCGAAGTACCTGGAGGAAACCTACAGTACCAAGCACGGCGAGAACATGCAAACTAGACATACACACACACACACACACTCGACCCGAGGCAGGAATCGAACCCTTGACCCTGGAGGTGCGACGCGACAGTGCTAACCAGTACACCACAGCGCTACTATGACATAAAGCATAAATACAAAAAACATTGACTTAGAAGGTGTGTCCAAACTTTTGACCATTACTGCATTGATGTGAAGTGATGAAAAAAGTCACGTAATTACGAATGTGAATCGTCATAACATGCTAATCAAAGTCGAATCTGAGGAATGTGGCTTGAAAGGTGAGCGTAGCCCTACAGGCAGCGATGGCTCAACAGTTAAGGTTTTGGGTGACTGATTCGGAAGGCATCACCTAGGTGTCACTGTTGGGCCCTTATGAAAAGCCTTTAACCCTCTATGCTCTGGCCCCAGCCTCCTGATGACCTGAGATATGCAAAGAGCAAAAGTCACTGCAATGCAATTCATCTAAAAAATAAAAAAAAAGTTCCTTTGCAAGGATAGCTTACCGCTGCTTCAATTTCTCTGCCCACTCATAATCAGAACGATTTCTGCAGTAAGCACGATTTGCTTCATATTGTCTCATGATGTAAAAATTCTTAACTGCCACAACGTGACATCCGAGTCACACACAATTGCACGTGCATTTGCAGGTTCAGCTAAGTCGGTAACATCTGCACCAGACTTTGGACGTCAAAGTGTGCGCTGGATGTGAAAACGAGTTTAGGTTGTGAGAGAGCCATGTATCTCATTGACATTTTGATCTTTAAAGTCCTCCGGAATAGATCTATAATCAATAACTAATTACATTTCTCACCCCCGCATGATCTCCATTCTGTCCCTCACACCGGCTGGTGAGAAATGTCCTTAGATTTTAAAACATTTTTTCTTTCAATCATCACCATGCTTTGAATTACACTCAACCAGATACAGCAATACACACACATACACACACATATCCTCCCTCCAGGAGTGTGCTGGCAGTGTCTGAGTCAAAGCCAGGAAGAGAGACTCATCACCACAGAGACTCTCACACACACATACACACACACACACACACAGGAGGAACTCGGGCTTCCAACTACGCACACTCATGCACTCCCTCACACACACACACACACATACGGACACCTTTGACAGCTCTCTCTAATATGACACCTAATAGAACTTAGTCTTCGATTACGCTTAGTATGATGTGCATGTGCGTGTTTTGGCCGAGTTCAGTAAAGAACAGACATGGGAGCGGGGACGACGAAAGGGAGAGGCTGAAAAAGAGAGGATGAAAGATGAGGTTAGAGCAACACCAGCAGATAATGAGTGAAAGAGCAATGCCAGAGGGAGAAAGGAAAACAGTGTGTGTTAACGGTGGGGCGGGGGGGGGGGGTGTTACGGAGAGGGGGGGGGGTTACGATGGGGGGTTTAGGAACTGCAGGATGAATGGCAAAAGGGAGAGCAAAGATGGTATACACACACACACTTGGATACTCATACCGAATTCAGTGAAGACAGCGATAATCATGATGAATACAGACCAAAAGAGACAATTGGTCAGTAATGAAATTCATGATATGTTATTTTTGTAATGGTCCACCATTAAACTTGACAGAGGTCGCCATTTCCAAGAAACCTTAATCAGGTTCATTAGTACATTAATTCAATCACTCCTCTTCACCATTTACACCTGGGAAGGGATGTGGTCCATCTGTAGTCTCTGCCAAGAATACTGTGAGTGAGTAGGACATCAGAGTATTGCAGCATAAACACATTCATACGCGCATTCGAACCTAAGGGTAATCCCAGGGGCTGTGGACACGACATCTTAGCAAGTATAAATATCTCAGATATAGTCACGTTTATGTAACAGTTCCTAATATGAGATTCTAGAATCCCCCTCCAAATTTCACCCTAATTCAGTCATATCCAATTCCCACCCGTCACTAGGGGACTCCCACTTTAAGGCTACTCCTACCGGACGGCCGAACCACATGACGAACCACGTGACGAACCACGTGACGCCAGCCGACCGCATCTTTTCAAACTGCTCGCTCATGCACTGGTAAAGTGTGTTGGGGTAACACACACTGGGAGGACAGTGCTATCAGACACCTACAGTATGATTGAGCGCCAAGTGCTTCCCATCCCACCCCGCTGAGAGAGCTCGGCCAATCAGCTCTCTCGAAGCCCCTGGCTGTGGGAGGCTACAGCATCACCCAGGAATCAAACAATCGACAAGATGATAGGGTAATGGCACTTTACCATTGCGCCCCTTGCCACTCGAGACATCTGAGCTGAGTTCGAGCTTTACATTTTCGAGTCTAACAAAGAGCAAAAATATCTGCATATAATACATGTCAAGCAATTTCAAGCGGGAAGTATTAATAACCCGTATTGCTTTATTGTGACCTTAGAAGATAGTAGATAATTTCCATAATATGAGTGACGCTCAAGTCAAACCGGGATTTTTGATAGCGCAAAATGTCCCCTGCACTCATCCCATTGTTACACTAGTGCTTGGATACCATCAATGTAGAAAGCTTTCTCAGTACCATGATCAGAGCTATGATTTCATCACAAGTCCCAAATGGACCAGAACGTTTCTTGTATTTGCAGTGATGCACTAGTGCAAAGACACCTAAAAATACTCAAACGTATTGTTAGCTGTTTTATACACATATTAAAAAGTGATGCTCCATACAGTATGCAAGCCACTTTTGTACTGGTTCTTAGTCTTCAGACAAATTTCCCATGTTGTCCTGTCGTACCTCATTTACAGTACCTCAGGTATCTCCCTGATTACAAGACTGCAAACCTATTTCTTTTCTTTTCAATTTTCTATGAAACTATTTACGACTATAACACAAGTATAGGCAGCACGGTGGCGTAGTGCTTAGCACCGTCGCCTGGCATCTTCAGGTTCCAGGTACGAGTTTGCATGTTCTCTCCATGCTTGGTGTGTTTCCTCCGGGTACTCCGGTTTCCTCCGACAGTCCAAAGACATGCAGATTAGGCTAATTGGTGTTCCCATATTGCCCGTAGTGTGTGAATGAGTGTGTGAGCGAGTGTATGTGTGTGTGCCCTACAATGGATTAGGACCCTGTCCAGGGTGTCCGCAGGATAAGCGGTACAGACGGTGAGTAAGTGAGAAACAACCATCTCTTAAGATATGATGCTGCAGTTGCAAAAAACATTAAACGCTATAATGAAAATGGCTCTCATCAGGACCGCCTCAGGAAAGAACCTGCAAGATTTGCCAGGGGCAGCGCAGTACTTAAGATGTTAGACTATCGATCAGAAGGTCACAGGTCCACACTCCAGCACCACCAAGCTGCCTCTGTTGGGCCCATGAGCAAGGCCCTTAACCCTCAGCTGCTCAGATGTATAATGAGGTAAAGGTAAGTCGCTCTGGATAAAGGCGTCTGCCAAATGCCATAGATGTAAACGCTAGAGTGCACTCTGCTCCAGAGGCTTCAGTTCTTTTAGAATGACCTCATTCTCAGAGAGAGCTAGACACCAGTAGCAGTAACATCTCAAATTCAACTGTTCGGAGGAGATTGCTTCATATTTCGGATGTCCAGTACAATTTCAAATAATAAATAAAAAGAATGAAAGGAAGAAAGGAAATAGAAGGTATATCCAAACGTTTGACTGGTCCGGTATGCTTTAGCAGCACGGTTTTATAAATCCCATATGAAACTGAGATGTATCTGAATAGCTTTGCTTCAGTTTTCAAAATGTTGATACTTTCATTCATACTGTATTTTATAGTATTTATAGTTTATTCACCCTGGATGCGCAACAGGCACAGATGTACAAAAAAAAAAAAAAAACTGTTGATTAAGACTGAACAGTTTAAGCAAAGTGAAAAAGGCAACATGCAACGTGCACAAAAAGGTGCAAATGCTGTTGATTACATATTCCGTTCACTAAGGTTTACAAAATTAGCAGCGACGAAAACTGGCGGCTTTTCAGTACATTCGAATAATTATTCTATTGAATCTTGAGACGTACTCAGATATACACAGATATTAATAACCCTCGTATGTTTGCTGTTTGTGTCAATGATCTTTGCTATTATCATATGGTAATATACTGTAGGTAATACACCCACCGGCCAGTTCATTAGTTACACCTGTTCAACTGCTCTCACACTGAACCCCCTCAGTACCAGAGTATTGCTGCTGACGCTGTCCATCCCTTTATGACCAAAGGATAACGCACCAAGGTCACAAAGCTAAAATCATCTCTTGATGGTGACAACGAGTTCACTGTATTCAAATTGCCTCCAGAGTCCCCAGATCTCAACTGAATAGAGCACTTTTGAGATGTGGTGGACTGTTCCCAAAAGCATGTTGAATCTATGCCACAAAGAATTAACTTAACCCGGGAGTCCAACCCAGTACTATCAAAGCATATCTAATGAAGTGGCCAGTGAGTGTAGTTGTATATTACAAGCTCAATAAACAGTACCTAAAATCATCCATCACAGGACTATTATGACACCATCAATATGCTGTAAAAAAGGAAATTCATTATGAATTATTTATACAACACTGTTTGTTCTGTACATAGCAGTCTTTTCATTAGGAGAAAACCTAACCGGGGAGTTTAATCAGCTGTAATGCCGTCCAGACCGCGCACTCGTCCCGACACGGCTGTCGTTAGCGCTTATTTTTCCGTTAGGAAAGCAGCGGTTCTGAGCTTTTTGACAGCTCAGTGGTTGACAACTTTATTTCCCAGTGGCTTTTAGGCAGGAATTTGCACCTCATGCAGAGCACATGTGGTGGTCCCAAGCCCAATTTGCATGATTAGTTAGTAAATGAAATATTAATTTCAAGAGCCTCTGGAAGAACAGATTGTAGCTTCATCAAGACGCTCTACGTCTCAAAGTAAGGACACCTAGTTTACAGGGGACGTCTTGTCTCTTAAAGACGAACACCTGCAATGGACAGTGGGTCTCAACTACTTATTATTTTCTGACCCATATTCCAAGAAATTTCAAGGCTTTCTTAATTTTATTAGCATTTTTGTCTCATTTTGTCGAATCTTAACTTTCGATTCCATCATGTTTATTCTATGCAAATAGTTGTTACAACTTTCTTCTCTAATACTTTATATGCCCGCTTTCCCTCTCAAGCTACACATGGCTAGGGCTGGGTATCATTCAAGAATTTTTCAGTACCGTCACTTCGATTTGACTTGCTTAGTAATGCTGTTTAAGATCCATTTGAACAAAAATAGAAATACATTAGAGATCTTTATTATGCAGCTCCATGGTGTTCGTCTGGACAAGGTGGCACAAACACACACTACGGGGCAATCTGGGAATGCCAATTAGCCTAATCTGCATTTCTTTGGATTGTGGGGGGAAACCAGAGCAACCAGAAGAGACCCACCAAGTGCGGGGAGAATATGCCAACTCCATGCACACAGAGCCCGGACCCTGGACATTCAAGGCAACAGTGAAAAAGAAACCCATTTACCTCCACTCTATTTCTCTTAACACTGTTGGGCAAGTTCACGCTTCACCAGAGCTATTGCAAAGATTACACACATGAATGAGATCATATTTATAGTTCACAAATTTTTGTTTACAGTTTGAAAATGCACTAGTTTACACTCATTTCGTTTTTTTTTTTTTTTTTTTACAAATTTCCTGGGCAGTGCATTGTGTTTTACACCAGCAGAGGATTCTGATCCTCATGCATTTTGCTTCAACTCTGACTAATTTAACTAAAAGAGACAGAAAGAGCGTGTCAATAAATATAAATGTATACAGGCCAGAATTGTACTGGGAGTATTCGGATTACTAGATGGCTGCTGTACGTCCTGAATCTTGCATTAAACACAGTCAAGCTTTAAATTTCACTAGCTCAAACACTATCTGATCCTCATGCATTGTGAGTGACATGAGGGTCTCAGTTTAAGTCACCGACAACACATTCAATACATTTTTATTAAATATTGCAATTACCAAAAAGTTGGTTTGTTTGCTAAAAGTTACCTGCTAGAATCCCAGTTATAGTGCCGTCCTTATTTCTATGCTATGAGGGGGAATCTGCAGTGGCGGAGAGTTTTAAAGAAAGTTTTTTTGAACTTGAATGACGAGAGGAAGATGGCTGTGCTTTTTGAAGTCAAACATGAAGCAACGTTCTGCTCTTTAATTTACTCCTCGCACTTTCAGGTGTTCGCCATCTTGCCGGTCTGAACAGCGATGTCCTTTTTGCATGATAAAAGGATTCAGACTTTTGATCGCACAGACATTTTTAAACCCACAGTACTTTGCAACGCCCACTGTCGTCAAGGCTTCGGAAAATACAAGACACACACGAGCCCTGTCTCTGGGCGCGGTGATCAGCATGCTGCATGCTTACTGGCCCACTGAAGGTAGTGAGATTTACTCCTTAGGTATGAATATTTGGAACTGGATCACAAAAAGTTACCGTATCAACGCAATCAACGTATTGAAATATTGAAGCTCTACGCATGGCAGTCTTAAGATCTCTGACCTCTTCCGTGCTCCAGACTTACATGATGTGCCGCGTCTTGTTCTTGAGCACGGCCTCATATGGTCTGCTGTCATGTGATTGCTATTCTCATGACGTTCAGTGGAAATCATTCAGTGAAATTGAAAGACTGTTTAAGCAGAATGTCAGCTTAATGTAATGTACTGCTATTAAAGATGCCAGTTTTTGTCCTGTTTTTCACCCTACCTTGCCATCCAGCTGTCACTCTGCCATCTGTGCTGTCTGTCTATCTGACAAGTGACTGAGGTTACTGTGCGTCCCTCACACTGGTGTGATCAGCTGTTAAACACGCATGTTGAATTCTAGCCGATATAAATCTAACTTTGAGGATTTTAACCCAACAAAACAAAACATAACAAAATGACATAATGTATACTAGATATTTATTGTCTTAAATGCTTAATATTTCATGATGAATGAATGACGGGTGATGGGATGGACACTAAACAAGCACTGCTGATGACCGGTAGAGTCCCATCACTGACCGTGCTAGACAGCTGATCCGCAAATCCATTTTATTTTTGTCAGTGGGAAGCTGATACAACTGTCTTCTAGATTTCTGACCTCGCCTCATGTGGCGTCCCCATGCACAATAACTGTCCAAACACTGTCAAACCACAGGCGGGATGCCCACAGAAAAAGCACAACCGGTTTGTTTTTAGATCTGGTCTGACGTCACATTCCGCCTCTCTATAGGGCAGTGTAGGGCAGCAGTTCGTGGCTTTAATTTGAAATATATGTCAATATCCACATGATCATATTCAGAGTTCATTAACTTAAACTGAATTCCGGTCAGTCGTATTCAAGTAATTCTGCCTTTAATGCAGAAAAGATTAGGTTAAGGATGGCATTCTGGAGAACGTTATAAAACCCATGTTCTTCATGGATTAAGAATAAAATATAACTATATATCATTAAGGTAACAATATGCACTTACTGTATACTCCACTTTATTATGCGCATGCACACCGGCACGTTCGTTGCGTTTTCTTATCAGTCAATCATGTAGAACAAGCACAATGAAAAAAATAGTTCACTTAATGTTCACATCAAACGTCAGATTAGAGAAAAAACGGAGATCTCTGTGACTTTAAGCATGGCATCGTTGCTGGGGCAGATGGGCTTCTGTGGGTGGAAGCGCCTTGTTGATAAAAGAGGTCAATTCAGATTGGTTCAAGCTGCCAGGAAGGATATACTGACTTGTATCATTATTCTTGAACAGTGTTTCCCACAGATGTGAAAAATCCTTGCAGTGCGGGGTGGCATTACCCGCCAGCACCAAAGTAGACTACTGTATACAACAAATTGAAAATTGCAATATAGAGTGACATCACCTTTTTTTCAGCACAATCTAGACGATATTATGAACTGAAGTTTATATTAACTATACAAACATTACTTAATTTAAAATATCACATAGGCAGATAAATAGCACATACTTATAAGATCATGTGTTTTTATTGTTGTTTTTTTTTTGGTCGTTTCTGTGACCAATAACAATAATTTGTGTGCACAATGTGATATCTGAAGCCTCCTCCATCAACAGATTTTTTAAAAAGGGTGCGCAAATATACTTGGGCTACTGTCAATATACTTGGGCGGCCTACCCAAGTATACATTCTTTTATTTTATAATTTTTTTTTATTTTTCCCCGATTTTCTCCCTAATTTAGTCGTGTCCAATTCCTCCCCGTCACTAGGGGGCGCCCACAGTAAAACTACTACCACTCAGTCGGGAGGGCCGAAGACTATGATGTGTTTCCTCCAAACCACGTGACACCAGCCAACCGCATCTTTTCCAACTGCCCGTAACACACCCGGAGGACAGCACTTCCGCTTGCGTGTTCTCACAGACGCCCCTGATTGGCAGTAGAGCCGTGATTAATGTGGGAGCACTACGTACCTCTCATCCCTCCCCTCTGAGAGAGCTCCGGCTGCGAGAGGTTACAGCATCACCCGGGAATCGAGCTCGCGATCTCCGGATGATAGGGCGAGCACTTTACCACTGCGCCCAAGTATATTTTCTGTCTGGAAAACACTGCTTTACCACAGTGATGGACACGAAAGCGTCTCAGCATGCAGAAAACATCACACCTTCAACAGCAGAAGACCAAGAGCAGGGGTAGTTCAGTGGTTAATGTATTGGACTACCAATTGGAAGGTCCCAGGTTCAAATCCCAGCCACTCTTGGGCCCTTAAACCTTGGCAAATGCCAATTGCCATATCAGGTTCTGCTTCTATCAGCCAGGATATTTGATGGGCAAATAAAAACACCTGGTCTTTTTCCAGTCTGCAACTATCCAATTTGAATAAGCCTGTGCCCATGATAACTTCAGACTAGCTGACAGGAGTAGAACCTGTGTCCTGAGATGCTTTTTGGAATTTGGATTACTATAGACCTCTTGTCGGCTCAGACCAGTCTAATCGCTCTAGTCAACAAGTTGTTTCAGGCTGCACACCCTCTCCTCAAAGGATGTTTTTGGTTCTCCACACCATCCCGCGTAAAGTCTAGAGACATTTGGTTGTAAAAATCCCATTTTATGACTTTGTATCTGCATGATTTTATGCCTTGTGGTCCCGGCACATGATTGGCTGTTTGGGTTACCGATAAATGAGCAGGTGTACAGGAGTTCCCATTCAAAGTGACAGTATATCGCATTACAGTGGCCCCAAAGCAGCTTGCACACGCTTTGCAAATAATCCAGTCTAGTAATATTAAAGCTGAGAAAACACTAGCAGCAAAGGTGCTTGCTTTATTATTTTTTTAAAGGGCTCAGCAGCAGTGACGGCTGTTTCCTTCACTGCCTGCCATGACAACCCAGCATCAGAATAAGGTAATGAATTGTCAGCGGTATTCCCATAGCCTGAGAGGTGCACTTCATATATCACTCCTTGCATTATGCAGCAGTTAGGGCAAGGATCTGTAAGTGCTCATCGAAGACGCCGGAGTCCCACGAGGCGCTGAGACTACCAACTCACCATCCGGCTTTAAAACACAACAGGTTTGTGTTGTAAAAACTGTTTATACGCTGGCGTGAAGAACAGCCCATGTGTCTGTTCAAATGACACACAGGAACTCCTCCTATGCTTTCTGCAGAACATCTCACACAGCGCTCCAACTCTACGCACATATTTCATGATAAATGCTCATGCCGCATTATTTGGACCATCAAGCCGGAATAGGCAGTAATCATAGTTGCCAAGTTAAAAGAGAGATTTACAGGCGAATTCATTAATGCTTGCACTTAATTTTTACACAAGGTATTAGAAGTCAAGAAGTTTATAAGCCTCATAAAGCAGATCACATTTTGTCGGTGTAATACCTTAATGGTGACACGTTTATGCAGAGCAATTTTAAGCAAAGGGGGGAGGTGGCTCGTAGAAAAGGTGCTGGATTACAGACCAGGAAGTCCCTGGTTCGAGACCCGATGCTGCCACTGAGCGAGGTCCTTCAGCCGAAAGTGCTCAGGGCGCCGAGGTGGCGGCAACAACAACAACAACAACAACAACAAAAAAAAAACACTTTATTTATGATACGCATTTAATTATCCTTCTGTGCAAATTCTTTTCAATCTGGATTGCATCCTATAATTGATTTGCCAGCTGTTAAAATTAATTAACTCCAGAGTTAGTATACATCAAACACTACTACTAATAATAGAGAAACTCAAATTTTTTTTAAATATATTTATCAAATAGTGTACTTGGGTCCCAATCCATGCCAGGGCATACTGTAAGCACACACACACACACAAACCCCTACACAGACACTCAATCTGGAAGTGCCTGTTAACCTACACCTGTGGGAAACTCAGAGGAATCCCACCAGGCAGACAGACTGGAGGCAAGATCCAAACCCCCAACCTGGAGGTGAGGGGTGACGGTGATAAACACTAAGCCCCCATGCCATAATTCCTTTTCTTTCACATGCTCCGAGTTGCGTATGAGTGTGTGGCCATGAACTACGCGAAACCTGAGCTGAGTAAGAGATACCCCATGAAAGCTGAAAAGCTGCACTTTTGTTTTATATTTGATCTCGCTTCCTGCTGACTGCCTGCTACTGAGACTGTTACGCTGGTGCCAAAATACTGCCGCTGCTTTGAGAATTAAGTAACTGAACATGAAACAGTTCTCTTGCTCACAGAATCTAGTCTTTAACCTACATTGCAGTAGAAGAAACATCAAGCTCTCTTAGACCTGCAACAGTATGTGTGCATCTAAATAATTGTAGCCCAGGCCATGACTTGAGCCGTCTTCATACCTTCAGGGTCCCCTGTGATACTCTTTAAATAACCTTGTCTGCCCTGTCTAGGACAATATCCAACAAAGATGCTACAGTAAGGTAGCCATAGAAATCTTTGAAGGTTATGGCTTCGTTGGGACAAGTTGGAACTTTAGATCCAAACTCCGATATACAGTAGTGACTTGGCTTGACCCAAAAAAGACATGGCAGGTGCTTCCTGGAGCTGATTTTGAAGAAAGAAGATCAGGTACCTCAACAACTGCAGGTGATGGCTAAGGTGTAACCCTGAGAATCCAGACAAGTTGGTTGAACAAGTGACACTGGAGCATTTCATTGCACGATTTAAGGCCATGGTAGACAGCAAGAGACAACATGGTTTGCTGCCATTTGAGAAGGGGATTATTTGGCAGACCAATGTCGAGTATGTTGGCTGACAGAAAACAAGGAATCCTGGCATGTCATCGGTCGGCATTTATAGTGTTGCTCAGGCAAACTCCTCCCATACTTTAAATAATTCGCCTTTTTAAAAATTCGTCCGTGCCATCCGATACTTGCAGCTGGTCTCCAAAGAGCTGAAATGAGACTGAGCAAATTCCGTTGCAGTCACAGTGGGCTGAAGAGATTTCAGGCTTGGATGTCCTCAAAAGATGGTGGACTGACTGCTCTTGGTCTCTGCAATCCTCTGGTCCTCACCAGTCTTGAGAAGACTTACTGAGCACTGGTCAGAAACCAAAGGATGAATAATCATGACATGGGGGGAATCAGGATGTGCATAGACCCTGATTTACCCCCACCTGATTCAAGATGGTGCTTTGTAAAGGGTTGGAGGGAGAAGTGAGGTTTATGGTGTTTATAAAGTTGTGGACATTAATCACATGCTCAAACTTTAGTCCCTAAAGACATTCTATGTGAATGATTGCGTAAAACCCATTCACATTTACAGCAGACTTCAAGCTCAGTACATTGATGAGACTCTTAGCTTCAGTAGAGCATTTGATTGTGCAAACACTTTCAGGAAGGCTGCATGTCCGTGAGGGATGATCCCAATGCAATGCTTGATCCTTAAAAAAATTGGCGGATAACTTGTGGAAGAGACGCATCTCTCTACGTGGGAACTGTACACACAATTATTCTCCAACACCACCTGCAAATCACAGGAACTCGGCTAGGAATTATTGCCGCAACCCTGTACAGTCCTGATCTTCCTCCAAGCCATTCCCACATGTTCTGGCCAGTAAAGGAATTCCTGGGAGTCCAGCGTCTCAGGCATGAAGCAGGCAGACTGATTATGGCTCCAGTGTATTGAGATGACTTTCTACCTTGATGGTATCCGAGCACTAGGATAAGTATAATAGTGTAGCAGGGGATTATATACAGTTAAAAGTCCAATTCTTGTATATAAATAAATAAATAAGGCCTCGAGTGGCGCAGTGGTAAAGCGCTCGCCCTATCATCCGGAGATCGCCAGTTCGAATCCTGGGTGATGCTGTAACCTCTCGCAGCCGGAGGTCTAGAGAGAGCTGATTGGCCGAGCTCTCTCAGAGGTGAGGGATGAGAGGTACTTAGTGCTCCCGCATTAATCACGGATCTACAGCCAATTAGGGGCGTCGGTGAGCTCGCGCAACGGAGGGAGCGGATAGCGCTGTTCTCCAAGTGTGTTACGCCGCCCCCAACGGTGCGTGAGTGAGCGGTTCGAAAAGATGCGGTCGGCTGGCATCACGTGGTTCGGAGGAAACACGTGATAGTCTTCGGCCCTCCCGGCTGAGTGGTAGTAGTAGCCTTAATGCGGGAGCCCCCTAGTGACGGGGAGGAATTGGACACGACTAAATTAGGGAGAAAATCGGGGGAAAATCCAATAAATAAATAAATAAAATAAATAAAAACAGCCAAATAGTAACTAATTATGTTAGTTCAAATGTTTAGCCTTGGGTCTAAGTGTATTACAGAATCAGAAGCACCTTAGTGTTCTTATGAATATTCATGGTTGCTGCAGGGACATGGACACCCAGTGGACTACTATTTGTCCAATAGCCTGTCTGCTTTTTTTTTTTTTTCACTTAAAAATTTATGTTTCTATAACCAATCAAAAAAAACAAATAATAATAAATTTTGGCAGTAATTTTTTTTACTTTTGAACCATAGTGTATGCATCAGTGCATGAATCAGTATACATATATGAGTTTAGGTTAGAGTGTGTATATTCTTACCTGCACCTCTCGTGCATGGTAAGCGATGATGAGCCCGAGAAGGATGATGGTGGACAGGCTGATAAGGCATTTTAATGCCAGGGAATACATGGAGCTCTGCAAAAACAAATCACAAAGACACAGTTAACCACGTATACTTTAAAATACATACACATACTCAAGTACACACATACACACACAAATCAGCACACACATAGCATCCTGTGGTTACTTTAATAGCCTCTATGATTGCTCCAGGCTCATCGTGATAAACGCAACAGTGATGTCTGCACTACATATCAGCAGGAATCCAAATAAATCTCTCTCTCTCCCTCTCGCTCTCTCTCTCACGCACAGACACTCACACATGGCCATCTAGCATCTCTCCCTCTGACAGAAGCCACGGTGATCTATCACTTCCTGTCCAAGCCCCAAAGCTTTATGGTTGAACTCCAGATAATATTAGAATGGCCACCTGTGGGTCTAATTTAATGCTCTGTACAAAAGCCATTACTTCACTCACACTCCATAGCACACGGTGTTCTCAAAGTCATCTAGCAACGGCACTCACGAAAAGAATCGCTCACGTTTGTTTCTTACAATTTTATTGTTTGTCATGTTACATGACACACAATATATATATATATATATATATATATTTTTTTTTTTTATTATTATTTTTTTTTATTATTATTGCAATTTCTTAGAGAAATTCTTTGTATATAATAATGCATCTGAACAAACCATTTATTTCTCCATTTTGTTTGGTCTGGTGGCTGATAACAATTTAAAACATTATAAAACAATAAAATTAAGATTATTCATATAAAAAAAAAGCTGGGAAAAATTTTATATAAAAATGACCTATTTTTAAAACACCAAAAATAAAGACAATGATATTTACATAGATTACAAATAAAAATAATTCCTAAAAAAAAATTAAAAAGACATGATATAAATAAATAAAAACCGTTAAGGGCTAATTGATGCATAACACTAATTATATCATCATTTTTCATCCTGTAAAATAAGTAGACATTATCAAAATTTAAATATAATAATACAATAAACTATAAATCAAATACTTTCACATTTACATTTTGGTACTTGGCAGATGCTCTCATCCGGAGCATCTTATGTAGTCTCCATGATTGGATAGATCCTTATACTGGGTTCAGTCAATCACTTTTGGGAATTTTTATTTTCTACATTTTTTAAAATTCATACTCCAAAGAATACGCACTGAGAAAAATGGAGAACGAAAGATCATATCAATATCTATTCATATGCAAACAAAATGCATGTAGAGCAAACTCCTTGATTACTAACTGCAAACTACTTGCAGATGTCGGAAAAATTCCAAGTGCACAAATCAGGAATCAGTGATTGCAGCCACATCTCACACAAACACGTGGTAAGAATATCTCTATAATGTAGTTAAAAATAGACTCATTACATCGCTAAAGCAAACTCAAAAAGTGTTCACTATGGTGGTTTGCATGGATTTATTATACTGTATTTACAAAAGGAGAACCTTCTGAAGAACAGACTGTACAGTATTTAAAATGAACTGGGTGACGGTGCAGATGTGATAATACTGTCAAATCAGTTGGGACGTGCAGGAATGCACTGTTTAAGCACTTTTAATGAGCCCTCTCTCACCCTACTTATTTATAGAGCATTCACAAAATTACCCCAAAATTAATTTGGTGAAGTAATGAAATCATAAAATAAATTGTCATTTCTAATATGTGGAAGCAAATCCTTTGCAAATCCTTTTGAGAGATAATGACATTGTGGGGGGGGGGGCAACAGCAGATGTAGGGCAAAGTAGAGACACCCAAGGCAAAATATTAGCCAAGTAAAAGTAGACGTCTTATATTTACTGTACAGACCTACTTGAGCAAAAGTACAAAAGTTCTTACCTTCATATTTATTTAAGTATCAAAAGTGATGAGATTGTATTAGCTTACTGTGTGTGTGTGTGTGTGTGTGTGTGTGTGTGTGTGTGTGTGTGTGTGCACTTCGAGACTATGAACGTGCTGTTTTGTCACTAACTGCACTATTTTGTCTCCACTTCTGTTTTCATACACCTGCTACATGATTAGAGAAGGCAAATCAGGCAATTTTGCATAAAAACCAGTAGGGGGCGATATTACAGCTCCAGATGAAACACACTGCACTTCAATGCCATACAGAAATGCAGTGAAGTACAGTATATTTGTTGTAAGATGTAATGTAGTAAAAGTTAAAAGGTATCCACCAATAAAACTACTCAAATAAATTACAGATACATGAAATATGGACATGAAATATATAATATATATGAGATATTTAGAATTCAATTTTTGCCCTAATTACTCGGGAAATGCTGCTTGGTCCTGCCTTCAGACATAATGATATTCCTTTAACAATCTATATTATACCTTTTCAGTAATAGCCGGCTTATACTGAACGCACCATTGACTGAGAAAGCTGCTAAAAAGGATGTGATCACTTCAACTTACATCAAGTCAAATCAATTAGATCTTTATTGCCATCATAGCCAGATCCAGTGCGAAGTACAGTGTGAGACGAAATGACGTTTCCCCAGAACCAAAGGTGTATGATACATGTATGATATATACAATAGTGACAGGATGTAAATAAAGTGCAACAAGAACAAGAAGAGTGCGAAACTAAATGGTCAAAATACTACCACACACACACACACACACACACACACACACACACACACACACACAAGGATAAGAATGGATATTAAAAGACAGCAGCAATATCTTCTGCCACAAAAGTTAATTAGATACAGAAGTTCATTCACCGATACCTTTCCGACAAGCAGATTCAGAAGATATTTACATCTAGACGTGTTAACAAGTTAATTGAATTAAATAACACGTAATATTCGGTCGCATATCCCTTGACTTGCAATAACTCCATAAAGCGAGGATGCCCCTGGCATAACAAAACGGCTGCGTTCTTGTCTTGTCATGCTTTTCCAGGCTTGTTCATCAGCCTATTTCTGTTGGAGCTTATTTATCTATCTATTTGTTTATTTATTTATTCATTATTGGGGGGATTCTCCCTTCAGTGTCCTCTTCAGGACGTGAGATGCGTGCTCCGTTTATTTAAGGCCTGGCGAGTGACTTGGCCTGGCTAAAACTGGCCATTTTTTTCAGTCAGGCTCATTGTACTCTGTGTGTGTGTGTGGATGCGACAAACAGAATTTGCATTCGAATTTGAATTGAAACTTCCTCTCTCTTTGTTCTCCACGGAACACAATGAGGACATGTGCTCTTGATGTAACAGACATGGGTGTATGGTCAAGGATTTAAATATCTTTCCATGTTTTTAATACACTCGAGATAACTTTCAGACCCCATCATGTGCGTGTGCGTTTCTCCCCTCGTCAGCATGTGCTTCTGAGCGGACCGCAGCGTGTCAGGCGCTTCAAGCTAGTTTCCCCTCTTAAATACGCCATTTTGACAAAGATGCTTTAGGTGGATGTGGAGGGAATCCAGATTGAGCCCAGGGTCAAGGAATTGCTTTGTCCTCTAGAACAGTGGTCCCCAACCACCAGGTCACGGACCGGTACCGGGGTGTGGGTCAGTTGGTACAGAAATACAGATTAAAATTGTATTTTATTGATTATCAGAGTGTAAAACACTTTTTTTTTTCGGTCAAGCTACCCACAGGCTAACTTTTGAGTAATTTTGTGTAACTTTTGGAAAGGGCTTTTTGGAAAAGTATTGAAAAGCCAATACTAGTAGTCCTACTTAAAATACGGGTTTACATGTGACGCCCGCTCTGCATAATACGTGGCGACAAGCTAGCAAATGAGGCTGTGAAGCCTTCAAAACTGCTTCGGCACATGTATACCAAGCACCTTGGATTACAAGACAAGTCTTTGGAGTTTTTTGAAAGGAGAAAAGTTAAACAAGGACTTACTGCAGGACTTACTGTATGCAATTGTTAAGACGAAGAAACCGCTACTGTAATAAAGGCAAAAGGGGCATTTCTAATTCTACTCAGCATATCATATTGACCAAACGTACTGAGGTCTCCTGAAGACACCTGGCTGGAACATGGTGTCGGCATGGCACTGACATACGGCTCCTTGTCATTGCGCATGTGATGGACATTTTGCAGATACTCGTGCGTTTTCCCAGACCTGGTCTCTGCATTTTATCCGATAAACAAAGCCAAGGTGGACATGTCAGTGGGGGATGGATCTCCTGTTCGTGGTTGATTATATAGTATGGGATATGCTGAATGGGTGTCATGGCATTGGAAGAATGGATTATAATTACGTTTTTTTCCCTTACAGTCCAGGAAAAACAAACGGAAACAAAAATCACGGCCGATCTTCTTGTTCATTATGACAATTGATCCATACAAATTTTCACAGCTCCTAGTTAACCGAGCTTCAACCTCCGTCCCTGTCTAATGCACAATTTTCTAAGCGCAAATTTCTACAATTCTGTAGAATTTATTTTAACAAATATACAATTTTTCGACATGATCTCCATGCTTTTCAATACACTTTGTCCATCGGTCAACAAGCTTTCGTAATTCCTCATTACAAAACGTTTTAGGCGAGCCGCGAACCACGAATGCACAGCCGTCTTCACTTCTTCATCAGAAGTGAGTCTTCGTCCTCATAGGGCTGCTTTCAGGGGACCACACAGGTTAAAGCCAGATGGAGCGAGATCAGGACTATAGGAAGGATGCTTCAACATCTCAAAGCAAAGTTTTTGCGGACGTGCATCATCATGCAAGATCACAAAGCCGTCGGATAGCGGCCTTCTGCGTTTAATCCGAAGTTTAGGCTTTAACTCTTCAGAAAGCATCGGTCGCGACAGAGCACTTTCTCCATACTGAGCACAAAGTCTTCAATAAATAACAACGCCAGGTGCACCACAAAAAAAATCAATCACTGCATGCTGCTCTTCTTTGGCGCAAGTGAGGCATGCATTTTTCCTCACATGGCAGTTACAAAAAAAAAAAAAAAAAAAAAACCTGTGGCCACTACCAGAAGCAAAACGAACATGACAGCAGAGTTGTTGTGAGGAACATCTCACTTGTTCAACTGAAATACATTAAAGGTTAAAAAAAAAAAAAAGACTTTGATGAAAGAGATTTGATGTAACGCAACCTCTGCTACCAAACTAAGCGCTGTTGTACATGATGAGCTCTTTCAACTAAACTAAACAAGAAAGTTATACACAGAGAGGGTTGTCTCAACAAGCTTGGTTTGAAAAATGACTGCATTACGTTGAGAGAAATGGATTCTTGTTTTTTTTTTGTTTTTTTTTTTTTTGGATTATCCCTTCAAAGCATCATTAACCCAATCTGTGTTTAAATAATGTTTGTGCATACTGTATAATATGTCACTCCGGCTTTTGTTTTTTCCTGCCTCATCTGCACCTTGTACAAAGTAGAATATAGTTAGTGTGTGCATTTATCAATCTGGTGTTCTGAAAGAAACAAGAAGCAGAAAGATTGAACAGATTTCCCTAAAAGGATTAAAAATAAAATTAAACTCTCATATATTTTTGTTTCCCCACATGAAATATTTTAAGCACCCCCCCCCCCCCCCACCCTTTTTTTTCCCAATGATTACGAATTACAGCTCATGGAAATCGAAAATCCAATCCAGTACACCAAAATATTCAAATATTTCTTTTCGAGTTTGAGTTTCCATTTCATTTCATTTCATTTCAACCAAAATGATGACACATATTATAATATGCACATAATACACAATAATCAACACCATCCATGGTGGGTAAGCCACAGACTGTCATCACTGAAGGGGCTGGCTGTTCACCGAGTGCTGTATCAAATCATATTGATGGAAAGTTGACGTGTTATAGGGAAAGATGCTATATATAAGTAATAGGGACGACTAAAGATGTCACATAAAAGCAGGGACAAGGCTGTATATACCTATACACTTTTGCTTACGCCTTTCATTTGGGATTATTCAGAGAAGATTGTCAAGCAAGGAAAATTCAAAAACTTGGGAGAGATTTATAAGGAGTGGATTGAGGCTGGAGTCAGTGCATTAAGAGCCACCATACACAGACATCTTCAGGAAATGTGCGACAGCTGTTACGTTCCACGAACCAAGTCACTCCTAAACCTGAGACAACGTTAGAAGCATCTTACCTGAGAGAAACGTCCTACATCTTACTAGGAGAAAAAGAACTGGACTATTACTCAGTAGTCCAAAGTCCTCATTTTAAATGAAGGTAATTTTTGCATTTCATTTGGAAATCAATGTCACACAGGGTCTGGAGGAAGAGTGAAAAGGCACAGAAATGCACTGTTTCTGTGGTCAGCTCTGTTATCTGCTGGTGTTGGTCCACTGTCCAAAGTCAATGCTGCCTTCTACCAGGAGACTTTAGACTACTTCATGTCCATTTCCTTTTCCATCAGGACTTGCGTGATTGGCCAGCCAACTCATCTGACCTAAACCACGCAGAGAATCGATGGTGTATTTGTAAGAGGAAGATGAGAAACCACCTGACCCAAGAATGTAGATGAGCCAAAGGCTGCTATCAAAGCAACCTGGTCTTGCCACAGCGCTGTCAGAGGCTGATCAGAACAAGAACAAGGGCTATGCATTTTGCCTCTCTCATTGTTTCCATTGCAGTGGTGACCTAGGTGAAAATATTCATGATTGGCATGGAGATTAGGTAACGTAACAGTGACTAAGACGTATTATCACATCCTTATTGTTTGAAGACTGTGGTGTGTGACTTACAATAGAAGAGGCCAGTGGAGACATCAGTTCTAACTAGGTCAAAGGTTTGATCAACAAGGATAAGTGTGGATAAGTTCTCAGAGAGAAACCACTTTCGTACTGATGCAATTAGGGCTAAAGGAGGTACAAGTCCTTTACCAGATCATGACAGCAAATGCAGAAAATGAGTTTAATGGGTGACCTGGGAAATACAAAAACATTGAACTTTTAGCTCTAAAGACGTAACCCAATTTCTGACAGGTTGATCCACAATCCAGGAAGCCGAATTCGAAATGAAGTGGCTAAAAGGTTACACGTGCTTTAAAATAGACGTAGAGTTGGTGTGTGTCTGGGTGTGCGTGGTGTTAAGACGTTATACTGTCCCTATGCTGTGCAAAGGAACAAAGCCAACATACCATCTAGATGATTACAAAGATGTCCAACACCTCCCTCAAAATAAAAGACTGGATAATTGATGGGGCTTTTAGTGTTATGGTGCATTAGCCGGGCTGTATTGCATCACAAAGTAATCATACCGACTTGTCTAGTGATGAAAGCAGCTGTCCAGGTGTCAGCCTTCTTTCGTTCTTTGAGCGTGACCAAGTTGTAAGTCATATACGGATTTAATTTAGTAAAGTAGCTGCCAAAACTTTCTAACTGTTCTAAGGTGGAGGGAACTTGGGGGAGCAGGTAGGAGTCTTTTATTCTCCTGTGATTTAGTCATTCAAGCTTCAAATAATAATTAGATCCTGATAATACAAGTCTGGAGACAAGAGTCACACCGGGAGGCAGTGAAAACCTAAAATGATGTGATAGCTTGTTGGCATGATAACAAAAACTGGAAATTCCCAGCAGCTCAAAAATCAGTTAGGGGTAAAACAACTGGGATATGAACTGGTTAACGTGAACGGTGCTCAGGGACCAGTGTCTGAATCACCTTTCATCTCAGCTGGTTCCCCTTTGAAGAGGTTACGCAGATGAGGAGATCCATGTTTTCAGACTACCAATGTGGTAACTTACTCAATCATTAGTCTATCTATACAGTATGCCATCAAAACGCTACTGAGCCAGAGGTCAGAATAAAAATTAAAAAAAACATTTTTTTCCCCCCATTTTCTCCCTAATTTTAGTCGTGTCCAATTCCTCCCCGTCACTAGGGGGCTCCCACATTAAGGCTTCTCCTACCACTCAGCCGGGAGGGCCGAAGACTATCACGTGGTTCCTCCGAACCACGTGACGCCAGCCGACCACATCTTTTCGAACTGCTCGCTCGCGCATCGTTGGGGGTGGAGTAACACACTCGGAGGACAGCGCTATCCGCTCGCTCCGTTGCGTGAGTTCACACACGCCCCTGACTGGCTGTAGAGCCGTGATAAATGTGGGAGCACTATGTACCTCTCATCCCTCCCCTCTGAGAGAGCTCGGCCAATCAGCTCTCTCTAGACCTCCGGCTGCAAGAGGTTACAGCATCACCCGGGATTCGAACTGCCGATCTCCGGATGAAAAAAAACATTTTAAAGTAGTGATGTAATAAAAGTGACAGCTACTGTATGAAGACATGGTTTTATAACACTGGTGTGTAAGACCTCTAATAGTCTACAAAGAGACCTGATTGTCTTGGGACAACGGTTGTACATCAGGCCTTTTTGCCCAGCATCAGTGCGGAAATGCTTTTGCTCTTGTGGCTGAGTGAGCACAAATCCCCACGTTCGCATTCCAAAATCTCTTGGAAAGCCTTAGACATTGATTTTAGCTTTGGACTTGAACCCATAAATATGGTGCCTAATAAGTAGTCCATGCGAGTCTCCAGTGTGCCTGAACACCTAGGCACCTGAAATAACCCAGCACTTTTAGCTTTGCATATAGTACCGTCTAGTCATCTTTCTGCCTGGCTACGATGGCTACAGCATCCGTATAAAGAATGTTCCTCACTAACCAAAGCAAACATGGTGATTAACATATTCAAATACTTCTTCTGTAAACACGCTTTGCCGACTCTGGTTCTTTTATTCTGCAGCAATGTGGAGGGCCAGCCATCACTCCTTTAGGTAAGACCCCGGGGCATCCAAATACGCAGGCGGGAATCGAACCTGGCCGGGACTCGAACCCGGACCCTGGAGATGCAAGACGACCGTGCTAACCACTAAGCCACCTCCTTACAAACCAAACAATAAATAAATAGAACAATTGCAAATAATCAATCATACCTTTATATTAAATATTATAATTAACTAATTTGTTATCAATTACAAGGGCTACAATAACCAATCGTTCTACTTATGGATTTGCTAACTGACCACTACTGTACTGCAGCTCTGAGCGCTCAGCCAAGCCTGACAGCCGCTGATACGCTGATAAGTTGAAGATGTCAGTCATGTTCATTACTGTTACAGTGACTGGCAGTTCTTAAGCGGTTTAGCCCCTTTGAGAGTCCTCCAAGTCATCATACAGAGAAGCCGTGCATCCAGGCAGGACACCTGAAGAGCACACTGTTGAGTAAACACTGAAATGTTTTTTTTTTTTTTCTTTCCTGTAAAAAAAAAAAAGAACACACTACCGTTCGCCCTTAGTGAAGACATGCATCCATGTGGTGGACAAAATGAAGTATTAAATGTCTAACGTTCAATGAGCATTTAATCATTTTGCTTAATCAAGGGTTTACTTGAAGCTGCTATTGGAGGCTATAGAAGCCGTGCATCACTGGAGATCTACTGTATGAACAGCGCAATACTGGAGTGAAATATCTGATCATTTGATCTACAAATATATTGTATATTGAAACTTTTCACTGCTGCATTTTAATAAAATTTCAGACGTCCCGTAATCGCTGGTACGACACACACACCAGGCCAAGCACAGTTGTTCCCGAGCTATGGTGAGCTCCAGTCATCTCTAACAAATGTACATGTCTACAGACATCATCGGAAGTGTAGGTGGGAACAATCAGTTGGGACAGGCTTTAGGAGTAGCATCAGTTGTGTTCGTTTTTTTTTTTTTGTTTTTTTTTCACCCATTACTTCCTGATGTGTATTCTCACCCTAATTCTGCGCCATTTCACCAACCACTCTGTACAGTACTTGCACCATTTGCTTTACACATTTGTTTGGGGTTCATCACAAAACCCTTTCCAAACCATTCACACTTCCACCAAAACATATTCGAATTCTAATGCACAAGAGCAACAGGTTGGACTAATGAAGTCTGAAGAGGGAAAAGTACAACCTCTAACCCTAAACGTTTAACTGCTACTGCTACTGTCAAACTGTGACTGTTTGGCCCTGTATCAGGGCTGACCCTGTGCACTGAGCTCGTACCTCCATAACGAGCTAGGACATGATGTGAAAAAAAAAAAATCTCTTAAAAGTCCTAAGCGTAGACACAATCACTCATTGAAGTGTTCATCAACTATTGCAATTAAATCTTTGTTTAGAGTCCGCAGGGTGGGTGAAAAGTAACTAGGCAGTACAAATTGGTAATAAAGTCCATATTTCTTATACAAATTTATTAAAACAAATTGTACATGTACTCGTACAGGAAAATGGAAAATGAAAGCAGGAAAATGGAAATGTTACTTTACGTTGGATAGCATGCCTAATGGTCATCATATTCCTGACATTAAATTAAGTCATAGTCAGTACCCACACAAACAGCTCCAACCAGTGGCCGGTGCCTTTGTGCTGAGTCTCTTCGCCAGTCTCTGGTGTGTGTTAGAAGCCGTAAATGTGATGCTATTAGGTGGAGCAATCACAAGTTTTCGTAGTCTGCATGGCCGCGATGTGTAGTTGCATTTCTACAATCCAATGCCACGGCACAGAGTGCGCTATAGAGTAGGTGCTACGCGAGCCCTAAAGCGTAAACTTGTTACAAATCAATGGTGTATCGCGTACAAACCCAAGTTATTTTCTGTTTAACAAACGTCAATATCATAATCACACATATTAACTGTCACATATATGACATTCTCACTCACTCATCATCTATACCGCTTAATCCTGTATTCAGGGTCACGGGGAGCCTATCCCAGGAGACTTAGGACACAAGGTGGGGTACACCCTGGACAGGGTGCCAATCCATCACAGTGCACACACACACACACACACTCACACACTCATTCACGCACTACGGCCAATTTGGGAACGGCAATTAACCTAACCTACATGTCTTAGGACTGTGGGAGGAAACCAGAGTACCTGGAGGAAACCCACCAAACACAGGGGGGAACATGCAAACTCCATGCACACAGAGGTGCAAGGCGACGGTGCTAACCACTACGCCACGGTGCCGCCTAGCTGACATTCTGCCTGCTGTATTTTAATGGATCTCACACTTTCGTTAACCAACTGAACCAAGCCTCTGTATTTCAGGCCCAATTCAGTGTCTGGATTTAATGCCAGAATTTCACACATCGGTAGACTCTAGACTCACACAAAAACGTGCCAAAAAAAAGAGGCTTACCTGAGCTGTTTATAATTCTTGCCTTGGACTTAAGCGCATTATTCTCGTTTAATATTCATGTGTGATTATATGGAGCAAGTGGCCGTGTTAATTTCAGCACCACCATAATCACCATTACATTGTGATGTTATGTTGTTTTTGGTCTGAATGCCATTCGAGGTTACTTTGACGACTGGGAATAGTACATTCAAACATGGTAAAACTGCTTACATTTTGTGCTTATATAGAAGCCACACTGACCATGTTAGTTTGTGTGCACTATTAACTACTCAGGCACAAAACAAAAAGATGCAATAAAAATTAATAGGACGTGCTGATGAAGTGCTACTTAATAAGTTCCCGCAGTACTACAGTATACTGCTGATATACAGCAAATCACGCTGCTTTTAAATGTTCTGGCCAAGAAAAAAAAAAAAAAAAAAAAAAAGCAATCTAATTTTTCATTGGATCACCTTTAGCTGTAATTACAGCATGCATTATGCGCCGTGGAATTGTTTCAACATCCTTATGTGATATTATAACATTTATTTCGATCCAGAGTTGCATTCATTTTTGGCCTAGATCTTGTATTGAGTATAGGAGAGTCAAACAATTCCATAACGTCTTCTCCTGCACATCCAGAGCGGTGGCCAAGTTTTACTAATGCAACGCACAGTTCTCAACCCAGGTCCAGTCATTTCCACAGTCTCCTTAGTTGTTTTCTTTGCTTGGTGACCCTTTTGAAGGACAGAAACATCTTTTCCGTGATCTCATGATGTATCTTCCGAAATGGTTGTTTATGAAGTGTCATGAAAGTAGGCCTGCTGTATCTCAGGAGACCTGGGGCACGAGGCAGGATACACCATGGACAGGGTACCGACTGCACCATCGCAGGGCATGTACACACATACACACACTCACACGCTTATTCACACACTATGGACAATTTGGAAACCCCAGTCAGTCTAATCTGTATGTCTTCGTACAGTCGGAGGGAACCGGAGTATCTGGAAGGAAACCTAGCAACCACGGGGAGAACACACAAACCCCATGATCTTGTTTAAATATTCATATTCTCATTCATATCATCATATTTTTTATTTTTTCATTTTTAAATATCTCTTGCTTTTATGTTACATTTTTACAATTAAGGTATGAACACTTTCAGGCTGCATTTTATATCCCAGATTTATTTATTTCTTCAGGCTTGAGGCAAGTGGCTGTGTTTAAATGCAGTGGTCAAAACACTATTTAAAAAAAAACCCTACCCATACGCTTCTCCTCAAAGAACATCTGGAATGCAAGCTATTTTCACAAACTACAGTAAATAGCAGACCCAGCAAATCAAGCCACCGCTTTCCCGGTGTAATTACCGGCTGAGCTTTTGGACTTAATTTGCCGACTCTGAATGCGGCTCTTTATTAGTGAACCCTGCACACAGGACAAGAAGTCTCTTTATACGAATATGTAATCTAGGGCTTTAAATTTGAACCGCGGCGGCGCAACCCCCGAAACTGTAATCTGTGATCAATCTGAAAAGTTAAAGAAGGTAAATCTCTCCGGAGTGAACGTTTTGAAGCAGGATAGATACTTACACTAATTGACTTTAAGCTTTTGTCAGAAACCTGGCTGGAGTAGAAAGTGATTACAAGTCTGCATGTCCTGCCAATAGTCTGGCACCAAGTGTTTCAGCCTCCCTATCTCTTCTTTCAGCTCCTCATTTTATTGCTTTCTTCTAACCTTTCCTGCTCACCTTCTGCCAGACGATGTCATACATCAAACCCTCCTCCTGCTCACACTCGAAACGGAACTTGACCATACCTGGATAGCTTTGGATTTTTTTTTACGTACTGTATTTTGATACGGATGTGACACTATGTGCCCGCGTGAGCATACAGTAGTGTGTGTGTCGCGGAGAGCGTTACCGATACGGATTTGGACATCATGTGGCACTAATCGCCATTTTGAGCTTTATCTGTCCATCCTGAGCTGAGATACAGGACATGCCTCGTCTCTCTCCTTTTCCTCGTCTCTGTTCTTTGTGCCTCACTGGCTTAATCCTAGTCACACTTGGGCTTGGGCATGATTTAATCATTCCTAGAAGTCCAGGATTATAGCTGTAGGCTGTAGCCATATCTAGACACAACGTTAATAAATATATCAAAACATATGAATAAATCAGGATTTAATATGCCGTGTGTCTACAGGCTATAGTTACATGCTCAGTCTCTCTCTCTCTCTCTCTCTGTGACGTCAGCAGGGTGCATCATCAGTATCCTCATTCACGAAAAAAAAAAATAATAATAATAATTTGTATACTGTTTCCTGACTTCACCTTTTATTTTCTTCTATTATCTGTTGACGGAGCCGACGAGATGCGTATTATTATTATTATTTTTTACTTTGAAGCCATTTTATGCCAGCTTAAAGTGCGCTCCTTTATTAGTTTGCTAACATTCTTAGCAGCTAACATTCCTGCGCTGCATCCTTGCTCGCTAACGTTCCTGCGCTGTCTGCGAGTTAGCTGTGAAGCTTTTCTGTTGCTTAGTTCGGCGCTCACCTGTCAGCGTGTCTCTGCCATCCACATCGCATGCCATCTGCAACCAGCAAGGCTGTAAATAACGTGCGGATAATGAGGTTGAGGTGTTCCGCCTCGCGCTCTTCACCTCTGAATTCGGTGGCGCGCACCCTAACTAAGACGAGCCTTACAATCGGCCTGGCCTAGGACGCATGGTGAATGCCTGCCACTGACAACTGCATTGCATCACTGACGGTTTCACTGGATAAAGCACTGCTTTCAGACATTCACTGCTCAAGAGCCTAATGCAAACAGACTGATGACATTCTGGTGAGGGCTTACACCTCACACATGGTGGATACAGAAGATGTACTCGCTAGTTTGTCGCTTGCACTGGAACAATCGCTCTAGCCTCCAGATATCAGAGTTGCAAAACCTTGCTCTTACCTAGTGCAGAAGAAGTACAGCGAGTTCCATCTGATTCTAGATTTGAGTTGAAATGGTTAACGGAGCCTCTTGTGTCGCTATTCATGCTATTAAGACTGGATGCATGGGTTTGTGCTTCCATTGCTTTATAACACATTTGCCTTCCAAGGACAGACATTGCAATGCAAAGTGCTACCATATGACCTCAATCTAGCACCACGGTTGTTCTTAAGATGTTTGCAAGACAACTCTATACATAGTGGTTCCACTTAAGGCATGCTACACAATTCATGAAAATACTGGCTAGATTTGTTACTACTCTGTCAGACGTATGTATTATATCATCACACTTGCCAGTCAAATTTGAGCAGGTGAATAGGTGTGGGAGCACCTGTCAAAAAAGCAGTCTTCATGAAGATGTCTCCATCACAAGCCGAGGAGGCAGTGTGGTGCCGAAGAGAAATATGACGCTTCTTCCTAATGACCAGGTGATGTTCCATTTGCATAACATCATAATGATCATACACTATATTGCCAAAAGTATTCGCTCGCCTGCCTTCAAATGCAGATGAACTTGAGCAACATCCAATTCTTAATCCATAGGGTTTAATATCATGTTGGCTCACCTTTTGCAGCTTTCACTCTTTTGGAAAGGCTTTCCACATGGTGTTTATGGGAATTTTGACCATTCTTTCACAAGCGCATTTTGAGGTCAGACCCTAATGTTGGACAAGAAGGCCTGGCTTACAGTCTCTGCTCTAATTAATCCTAAAGGTGTTCTACCGAGTTGAGATCAGGACCAGTCAACAAACTCGCTCATCCATGATTTTATGGACCTTTCTTTGTGCACTGCTGCTCAGTCATATTGGAACAGGAACTGTTCCACAAATTTGGGAGCATGAAATTGTCCACAATGTCTTGGTATGCTGAAGCATTAAGAGTTCCTTTCACTGCAAGTACGGGGCTGAGCCCAACTCCTAAAAAACATTCCCACACAAGTTTCAACCTTCTCAACCTCACAAATGCGTCTTTGGAGGAATGGTCAAAAATTCCCATAAACACACTCCTAAACCTTGTGGAAAGCCTTCCCAAAAGAGTTGAAGCTGGTATAGCTGCATAGGGTGGGCCAACATCATATTAAACCCTATAAATTAAGAATTGGATGTTACACATTTGTACAGTATGTGAAGGCAGGCGAGCGAATACTTTTGGCAATATGGTGTATATCACCAGGCCAGGCCAGCACCCTCCACCTTGGACAGAAGCTCAGGTGGGTCCACCCATACCCACCCATACCCACCACAGAGAAGTGGTGTCCTCAATTGTCCTCTTTGTTAATGCCTAATCGACTAACTGGATAAACAACAACAAGTCCGAATGCACTGGTCAATGACGTGTCTACAGGATGCCTTTCCACCTCTACCACTGATTCATCAGCAATCAGAACACGAATTAGTAACGCAAGTGTTAACGCTGCACTGAAATGCCAAAAAATGAAAGGCTAATGTAATTACTCAGTTTCAGGGTGAGGAGGAGATGTGAAGGCTACTTAAAACAGCCTCTTTTCTGAGGATGAGTTCGGAAATGGACCTGGAAGATAGGAAGAAAAAAGGACCAGAAAATATAGGGGGGGGAGACCAGAATTTTTTTTTTTTTCAATCCTTAACTGTACCGTTTTTGGTGAATCTCTGCACAAACCGATCAGATCCCTCAGATTCCTGTTCTGGGTAGACATGAGTAGAACCTGATGTGCTCTTTTGCTGTTGAAGGCCATCGCCTCTGACTCATCTTATCAACAATGAGCATGAACATTTCAACCCACAGAGCCACTACTCACTGTATGCTTCTTGTTTTTTATCCCAGGATTTCTAAAATACACATATTACAGGTTGTGGTGGAGTCTATACTGTACACTCACACAGACATTATTCACACATACACACATTTGCGTCAGCTGTGAACAGAACAAAACGGACGGCTCAGAGGCGATTCGGAACAATGTACAAGCAATTATTACAGAGAAAAAGTTTTGTTTAAGATGACAAAGTTATCAGATGTGTTTTCTAGCTGAAAGTGTTTTCTTGCGAGACTTGCTTTGAATGTTGGTTTTAGCAGGCAACTGCTCTCCACTTTTCTCAGACCATACAGGCTTGTTTCGCCCATTCAAACGAACCGCAATATAGTACTTGAATAACATCACATGAGAGAGGGTGCTGTTGTGAAGAATATCAGCATGGCTCTGATGCGGTTGTAGGGCTGAACAGGCCCCCAAAGAGAGCAAACAATCGATCACATACCAGAACCCCTCTTCCAGCCGGCATGGCGCCATCCCGATAACCTTATCTTATCCGTGAACGTAAAGGAGGGCTTGCAAAACTAAGCCGCAGGAAACTTAACCAGGCATGGGACAGGAAGTTTGCTGTGCCTGGAGCCACGCTAAGACCAGATGCCTCGAACTGAGCCCAAGAACAATATTGTAAATCGGCGATCCAGTAAACAAAGCGGACAGTTTTACAGCTTCACCCCGAGTTGTGGGGGGACACACACCACCAAGTCACACTGTGACCATCCTCATTGACCCCAGGACACAGGATGTCCCGTGTTTCTCCACATGCCTTTCAATGAACAAAGAGGCCAGTGTGCCAGTAGGGCAAAATTCTATATACATATATTCACTGAGTATGTTTTATATCTATGTGTTATGTTTGATTATTTTACATAACCCAATAGGTATAATCAGCATTTACAAACCCCTTTCATTAGATGAAGGTATAAATGAGTGTGTAAGATACGGGATGTTTGAAATCAATCGGAAGCTTGCTTTATTTAAACAACAGTGGTGTACACAAAAAATTGGTAGCATGAACAGAGCTTGTGCTCGTGCGGCCGCTCCGCTACCCTTGCGGGCGCATACCTTCGTTGTCCTACAACACTTCCAGGCAGCTCGGGCTTCCGCCTCTGCTGGCGTCATCTGCTCTTCAAGAACTCTCAATGAGACTTCCTGCCAGAACTCGAAGGTCCTGCAACGAAGAAACCCTCAGAAGAAGTTCCAGAGCGCGCCATCGGTAACCAGGCAACCAACGCCTCACCGAAAGGTTTTCCCGAAAGACGTCATCTCAACAACTGCACACCAACCAATCAGCAACGCCGTGATTCCCTTTGCTGAAGGCGAACCGCGAGATGAGAACGAAACGTAAGGCAAGTAAACAAACAAAGCTGCGTACCTTGCTGAGAATTGGTGCTCGTTTCATAACTAAACCGTAAGATTAAACCCACGACTCTGCTCTTGTGACTTTCTTCGATCTAGTAAACAGTACTAGATGAACTTCATTAACTTTCACCCTATAAACTCTTGGTATGTTTGTGTGTGTGTTCAAGTACCGTAATTTCATGTATCACAGATTAGTCAAATAAATTATCGTTTCTTTGTAAAGAACTGTTGACTTGGTCATGTATTTTAAAGTTTAAACATTTGTCCAGATCTTATGTTACCTTGCTCGTAATTGATTAATACCAGACGTTGTTGGCCACAGGATAAACAGGACTAGTAAGATACACTCATGTGTGCTATATGGTGGACGGATAGTATATAAAGTGTATGATATACATTTTTTAATTCAGTTAACCAAATTAACCCGAATCGTTAAGTATTCGATATACCTATAACACAACCTTGCGTTAGAAGGCAAGATGACATCACGTGTTATCAGATGTGTTTTCGTGCTGAAAGTGCTTCTGTGACTGGTTTTCATTGTGGGTTTTGGCAGGCAGCTGCCCTCTCCTCAGTACTGACCTCTCAATGGCAGCTTCAACTTTAACAAATTGCTATTTCTGAACTAAAACCCCAAAACAGCTTTTAGAAACCGTTATTTTGAAGTTTAATTTTTAATTAATTTGACAGTTTTTTTATGCAAATATTTTGGGTTATTTGTGAATCAAATCCTATTAAAAAACTTGATTGTTTTGGCCCCGAGCATTCTGTAACTTTTGAGTTATTAAATAAACATCTTCTTAATGAGATCATTTGTGCCTTTATTTGCTGTTAGCCCACATAAACATGTTTGAATTCTAAATCATACTTTCAATATAGCAGTTTCAATATGTGTCAAAATAATCGCAAAATGAAAATTTTAAACAAATCATTCAGTTCTAGTCAACTGTGATTGTAATTTAATTACATGCTTGTTTGAAGCCTTCAGTTTATGCCGGGTTCCTTGTCTAGTGACTTACAGTATATAGACAAACAAAGCAGATATAAACACATACACACACAAATATAATCTGCAGGTTGTCGATGCTTGATTTGATGTCTATTAAGATAGTTCATCATGCACAGTTAGGTGGAATTCAGCAGCGCGACCGTACACACCAAACTAATCACACGCTTTTATGCACTCTGTTATCTCCTGCCAACAGGAACTGTTCCTGTACATACACACACACACACACACACACACACAAGAATGGCAGCGACAAATAAATCTGAAATGTATCCTGTTTTGATGGATCTCAAAATAAGACGTGTGACATTAACTGACATGTGACATTTCTTTAATGCCTTCTATAGAGTGAAAGCCGACTCAGCAGAATCTGAATCTGAATCTGTAATGCGTTTGCGACGAAAAAAGTTCAGTTTTTGAAAATGTTAGGTTAGATCCATGCGGGAAACACAACCCATCAATGTGCCAAAACAACAACAACAAAAAAACTCTTTATAAGGACATTCTGCTGATGTGTGTTGCGGGTGTTATACCAAAGTTATGATTACTTTTAAATCATGTGAATTTTAAACTAAACTGCTTTATGTCATTGAAACTGCTCATATTATATATATATATATATTTTGGGGGGGTGGTGTTGTGGAAACAACTGGAAACATCCATAAATACGTGATCATATGTGTCTATGGTATTTCTTTGCCTGCATGACCTTTTTTCATACACTCATTCACACACTACAGGCAATTTGGGAACGCCAATTAGCCTAATCTGCAGGTCTTTGGAGTACCCGGAGGAAACCCACCAAGCACAAAGAGAACATGCAAACTCCATGCACACAGAGACGGGAATCGAACCCGAACCCTGGAGGTGCAAGGCGACAGCGCTAAGCGCTACACCACCGTGCCACGGATCTATCTACAGTATCTAATCTGTACAAGGAAAATTCATTTCATTAGATTGCCTACAGTAGGTTTTGCTGAAAAGAGGATACAAATGACTTTACACCGAGCAATCGTCATGTTTTCATATTTTTTTAGTTTTCATATGTTTTCATATATGTTTTCAATATTCATTAAAGCACGAGAATGCAATAAAAAAAATAATTTAAAAAAAACTGTGTTTTAAGGGATTAAAAACAACAACCTTTCAAATTTAGGTCGAGCAATTCTGAGAAAACATCCTGGATAATCAGATCTCAATCTTGGCCAATCACTGATAGTGCTAACATGGATAGTTTTTCACATGGAAACCAAGTACAGGCAACACTTGTTCTTCTACAGTAGCTGTCGTTTGGAATTTATACAACCGCCTGACTTCTAGTAGACATTGCTTCATCAGCAACTCCAACGTTAGATTCAGACAAGGTCAGGCCAGCCGTGATCAAAACCCGCAAGCAAACCCCCCCAAGTTATTTCTACTCCCTTATGGTCCACAAGACATGTTTAATATGGAGCGCAGGTTTAAAATTCATTGGCTTGGCCAGATTAGGGGATTTATCAGGTCGGTCCCAGCCTGTGGTTCGTACATATGTGACACACCACTTTAGCTTCGAACCAGACGAGCAGCACCAGCAGCAGCGCTACCGAGCAGTTCCGGAGGGTACAACTGACAACACAAATATCATATTCGCGTTTCGCCAAATTATATTTCTGAAATGAGATTTCGTCCTTTACGAACAGAAGAAAGGGGACCTTTTAAGCGTCAAGAGGCAGAAAGGAAATTCTCTTTGTCAGGTTTTTGCAAACTGTTTAAACTGTTCTGACACATGAATTCGAATTCAAATTCACACAAATATGAAATGCTTATATGACAGTTCATGACCTAAAATAGATAAAAATACTCAGAATTTTAGAATTACACTACAGTACAGAGGGGAAATGTAGCCTAATGTGCATGTCTTTGGACTGTGGGAGGAAACTGGAGGAAACCCACCAAGCACGGGGAGAACATGCAAACTCCATGCACGCAGAAGAGGGAATCGAACCCGGACCCTGGAGGAGTAAGGAGGTGGATTTATAAAATGAATGTATAAACTGTGAAAGGAATACACAATATAATCGGGAAAAATAAAAAAAATTCTGGCGTGGATACGAGGGTATGATTAGGGAGTATGAAATGATAAAAGACGTGCATCAGGATCAGGAGCAGTGCGATTGTCCATGGCCTAAAGTGCAATACTGTCTTCTTATGTGCAAATAAGCAGTGTGCAAACAAGAGAAATGTAGAACATGTGAGAAGGGTGTTAGCAGGAGCATAGTGTGCGCGCGTGTGTGTGTGTGTGTGTGTGTGTATTGTGTGTATTGTGTGTAAAAGAAAGAAGAAAAAAAAAGCAAGTTCGGTTGATTTAGTCTTTTTTGGTCCCGTTCTGGTTCCTTGTCCTCTCATGTGATCTCAAGTGGTATAGATAGTGGATGGATGTATGGATGAATTTCTGTACTGTAAATAATGTATTCTGAGTATAGCTTTTGAAAAATAAATTATTAGTTTGATACCTGACTAGGAAAAAAAAAAACATCATTCAAAACCCTAAAGGAATCGCTCACTCGCTCTCTCACTCGCTCTCTCACTCGCTCTCTCACTCACGCTCTGTACTGCTTATCCCGTACAGGATCATGGGAGGCCTGGAGCCTATCCCAGTTTATCCATGGCACAAGACGGGGTACGACCTGGTCGGCACATCTCGGGGCACAAGAACGCACCACTTTCTTACACACTACGAGCAAACTGGAAATTGTGGAAGGGAACCAGAGTTCCCAGAGGAAAACCAGGGAGAATAAGCAAACTCCATGCACACATACCCAAGGGCTTTGAACCCTATCCACCGCGCCAACGTGCCGCCCCCAAAATGAATTATACTGTGGTTCGTTAAAATGTAATTCACTGAGTGCTGGTCCAGAAATATTTTAGACAACAAGAAAACATCATGAAAAGACACATGGTCTTATAGAGTCTGGAACGCCAAGCCTTTACTGCACCTTCTCTTTGTCAGCACACCAACACTTCCACCCACACTGAATGTTTTTTTAGTACTGATTTCTTTTTTCTTTTTCGTATCTATTCACGGTTTCTAATACGCACGTCTACATTTTGCATGAAAAGTAACAGGATGGTGGAGGTTAGGTAGGAGGCTAGAAGTTCGCCTTGTTCCTTCATTGCTTGTTTAATTCATGCATTTCGTTTTTTTCACACGTTTCGGTTGTAGGAAATCCCTGATTAAGACAGCGCGTGACTTTGCACAACAGCTTGAACGCTTGCCACTACGCCGTGCGCTAGTCGTTTTGCATATTTGTCTTCTCTGGACCTTAAGTATACCAGAATTAAAGGAAAATAAAACTTTTACAAAATTATACAGTGCATTAAAATATGTTTTCTACACTTATACTATACTTACCGTAGGCCCGTGACTTTCTCATGCTAAGTATAGCTTTCCTTAACTCTATCTGCATGCTCGAAAAATTACACAAGCGCGCATCGGAACACACACGTACACACCCTCTGCGCTGTTAAGCTCAATTAAACTTTGACTGACACGTACACACGCAGTTGATTAGACTCCGACATACGCCATTACACTGCTGAAAAACCAATTACGGGGCACACTCAGAGGCAGGCGAGGAAAGAGCAGGGGACAGGGAAAGGACGTACACAAACAGACATGCATACAGATACAATCAATGGGCTCTTATGTGTTGTAGAGTGTCTATTAAAATCAATAGATAAAAAGGCCGTTGCTTGGAGGGGTGGGAGTAGACAAACACAAAACACGCACGTTTAAACCCGAGCCTAGTGCACAGGTGATCAGTAGGAGCAGCTGCACATTCTCTCACACACACACACACACACACACACACACAAATCCCCAGGGCTGCCGTGCCTGCGAAAAAAAAGATAAATGTATTGATTTCGTGGTGAGATGTGACACATGGCTCTGTCAAGTGTTTAGGCTGTTATTGTGGGTGTGGGAGAGCATGCAGGATCGTGCAAACGGAGCTTTCTTATGCACCTCGACCACGGCACTGAATATTTGATAGAGTTATTTCATCGTTGTGGCAGCAATAAAGTAATTTGTTATAGCATTTTTTGTTTTTTTCAATATTATTATTAGGATATTTGTGCAAATGAATATATCTTTAAACACAATTCCTAAATCAAAAACAGAGCTTACAATACAAAAAACTGTCCACGATAACAATTCTGTTTTTATTTAGCCAAACACAGTTTATATTAATGTTACATTATTGTTCTTACATATTGACTTAGCAATTGTATTGAAAACGGTGTTGTTTAATAGAGAAGAGGTTCTGGTGGCTCAGGGGTCGGTGTCTCGTCTGCGATGAGGAAAGCCCGGGTTCGATTCCCAGCCGGCGCCAAACCCCAGCCTCTGGATGCAGTGCCTGTCCCAATCCCGGATAAAATGGGAGGGTTGCGTTCAGGAAGCGCATCCGGTGTAAAACCTGTGCCTGTGCGGATCGGATGGTCCGCTGTGGCGACCCCTTGCCGGGAGCAGCCGAAAGACCAACAAGTGCAACATACTGTACACAGACTGGCATTTTTATTTTTAATTTTTTTGCCATTTGCATTTAAATGACCAAATAAACTGTTGTGACTAATATGTTTAAGCCGGCAACAAATCTTTTAATCCCAAGTGATACACTGAGTAACTTCTCATTCCTTAAACAGCCATATCAAAAGACGTACCCTGTGGTCATGTTTCAGAAGGGTCACATTATTGGCCTGCTTCACACAGAGACAGTAACTGAGGAGTTTTAAGAACCTGGCCAGTGCATTATGAAAACCCGGAAGGTTCACGCTAAAAGTAGAAAACACAGCTTTGTTTAATAGTGAAATTGAGAGCATATTCCCAAAACTCACAGGATTACGGGATTGGGAGTCATAGAATTAAACAGCTGTGTATTTATTTATTATAAATAAATAAATAAATAAATAAATAAATAAATAATTTAATAACACGTTCAGATTGACCATACTCCAGAGTTATGGGCACATTAGGGTAAGAAGGAAAGCACATGAAGCGATGCACCCATCATGCATAGCGGCCACTGTGCAAGCAGTGTTATAACCTGGAGTTGCTTGAGTTGGCCAGGTCCAGGATCAGTAACAACGCAGTATGTGGCAATAAAATGAAGTCAGCTGACGACCTGAATGTACTGAATGACCAAGCTGTCATCAGTAAAAAATAAAAAATCTCTTGGCGTTACATAAGGTCTCGGTGTCTTGGATGCCTTCCCGACACAGGAGAGTCTTGAAGACAGAACAGCTTGTGCTTTCCGGTTTCTGACACATGACAAACTGAATTCTTTTAAAGTCATTTACTCCAACAGGGAGAGAGAGAGAGAGAGAGAGAGAGAGAGAGAAACTAAAGGCCAGTGCAGTGAACAACTGCTATAACATAAGTGATAATGGTAGCGCTGTGCCGCAGGCTGTATCACAGCAGCTCAGTGTGTGTAATGTTCCCCCTCCTGCGTGTGTGTTTTACCTCACGGCTGATAAGTAATAACTGACACATGCCTTCTATCAACATCTGCTTTCATGTCATTAGCTATCGTGCATGCGTACAGTTCGGTCGAGCCAGATTATGATTATTAAAGGTCAGCATTGTTGTTTAACAGCGCTACAGTTTAATCCTTAGGTTACGTCCACTTGTCTGTGTGAACGTTCTTCTCCTATAGAATGCTTCTCATTTTGCAGAAGTAGGATTGGTGAGGCTAACCTGCCCCTAGGGGTGTCTTTGTGTGTGTGTGTGTGTGTGTGTGTGTGTGTGCACATGTGTACAGTATGTGTGTGTGTGTATGATCGATGCAGGCCTTTTCAGGGTAAAGTCCTTCCTCACCTCCAGTTTTCCCAGGTTCCCGGCTCCACTGCGACTCTGGTCTGTATAAATTGGTTACTACATATAAATGAATGTAAGAAAAATGTATACAAATAAGATTTCATTGTATTGATTCGATTTACTCCTGCCTTTTTCATTTCTGTAAGTTTTATCGTTTTATATATATATGTGTATATATACATATACACACACACACACAAAACGCAGGAGTGCTGTAAGTGTTAATGAAGTGGGATTTCCTCGCAGAAAGCAAAAATGTGTTACCACTGTCAGATCTGATTGAGGAGAAGGTGTGTACGCATGCGAGGCAAAAAGAGAACGAGAGAGAGAGAGAGAGGGGAAGTAGGGAGTTAGGATTATTTACATGCATTAGGCTATCTCAGCATTCATTTCCTGGTTCTTTCCCTTCAAAAGCGGCAGCCGAACACGTACGCGTATTTATTAGCGCGGCTGTGTAATAAAAGTTCTTGTCAGGAGTGCAGCATGTGTGGGCGGATTATTATCAATAGTCAATAGGAAAGACCGAGCTCCTGTCCACTGGGTACGACAAATATTAATGCAGCCCGCTGCCGTATCCATCTATCAGTAATCACCTTGTTTCCTTCTCTCTTCCACTGTCGCTTCCCGGGCAAGAGCAGCGTTTTATTACGGGAGATGTACGGACTACGTCGTGCGTAAGACGCACACACTTGGACGCTCGGCTGGTGATGAACTCCGTGAAAGCCCTTTAATTGCTGCATGGGGAGACGTGGCACTAACAGCATCCTTTTGTGTTGGTCTATAATGGCTATAATGGTATACAATCACCACGACTGTTATTTAGCGGGCGAGCTTGACTCACTCGGCCGTTTTCGATCTCGAATAAAGAGATTTTATTACAGCCTTTCATTCCGTTTCTCATCTCTCTCTCTCTCTCTCTCTCCCCAACACTCCTGTGTTCACCGCCCACCAGAATAACAGACAGAGAAAAAGAGGAGCGGGTGGTGGGGTGGTGGGAGTATTTAGAAGGAGGGTTACAAGAAAAAAAAGACAACTAACCTACTGTAGGTCTGGGTCTATGAAGGGAAAAGAGAGAGACTGAGACCAGGAATAGTTATTAAAGAAAGAAATCCTCCAAGAGAAAACGAGTGGGTGAGGAAATAGGACGAGGCATCAGAGGGAAAAGGGTGCGAGGGAAATTTTGTAAAGGGAGAAAAATCAAAGATGGTCTTTGCAAATGAATGAGTTACTTGAAACCATTCATTTTTTCAATTCAATGTCCTCTCGTATGTTATGCTAAATCTACAGTAGGTAGAAGACGACAGAACGAACAGATCCCTTCAAATAAATGACTTCGATACGAAATCATGAGCCGTGACTATTATCATAAAATGTATAAAAAAGGAGGAGCTGATGGATGAGTTAAGGTTACTCATAGGAAAACAGATAGTGATATCAAGTATGAGCACGCACTCTGCAGTTCAGGTTGTTCCAGTAAGTGCACTTACGGAAAAGTGAAGGAGAGGCGAGGAGAAGTGGAACTATCCAGGTTGCTTCCACCCACAACAGGAGCTCCCAGAGACTCCAGTGAGTCACTTACACATCTTGCACTAGGCCGCAACCCAAAGCTCTTTTGTACCTACAACATATCTACTGTATACTAGGGAGCTGCTCCTTCACCGCTTTTCTGTCATGCGAGACAGCGCTTGAACAAGCTTTTGAAGACGATCGATTTTACGCGGACGTCTTATTATTGTTACAAAACTATCGCTCGTCTCCTCCTTGATCGTCCGCTGGTTGATATCATCAACGCTCATAGGAGCAAATGCGGCGTAAAGAAAAGCAGCCGAGCTGTTGCGTATCCCAACAACAAGAGTATGCATTCGAACATACACTTGCGAATATAAGAGGTTTTAATGCAGCCAAACACATATCAGGACGTTTTTTTTTTTTTTAATTTGGAGGAAACTAAAGAACCCAAAGAAAACCCATGCAGACAATTCCTTCAGTAATTCAAGCTAAGGATCGATATGAGGCCTGAAGGCTGAGTGCGAGATGGAAAAACTATCCACTGTCCCATAAACAGCGCCGCTCTGATACACAATGTATATTTCGCTGCAGTGGAATATTCATATTTGCCGTTTTTGTGATATGACACTTTTTTTTTTTTACATATCACACAGTGGTAATAATAATAATAATAATAATAATAAATCGTTTCTGAAAGTCACATAAATCCAGCAGATGCATACACATACGCTAGACTTCATGTCGCCAAGTTGATTCCAAACTTATGACTGTGCAACTGACTCCCAGAAGTCCATAGCGTGTACTGATATGTTTTTCTCTTACATTAAATTACACTCACACACTCACACACACACACACACAAAAGAAGAAGGTGGTGCTGAATTTCCACTGCACCCAGAGACCAATAGCACTTTCTGGACTGACTCATTAGTGGATCAATGCCACATTCAACTATTAGTGGAAACGCAACATGACTGATGTAAGCCACAAATACTTGATTCACATACACACACACATACATAACAACAAGTCTATTCCACTGTACCAAGAGACCAACAACACTTTCTTGATTAACTCAAGAAAACAGTGGATCAATGGCACCAGTAATGCCCCCTATAGACACCCAATCAAAACAGGACATTTTTTTGCCTAGTCAACATCTCATCCAATTAACAGATCCAATTAACACATCCCGACCTGTATCAGAATAGATACTCACCTTGCTATAGACGCCCCAGGAAAGCTCCGTCTCGATCACCATGACGACGATGCCAAACATGCCAAAGATAAGCGCATAGTCACTGAGTCGCTTCCTCTTCTCGAACAGCGCCCTCCGGTGGCCAAGCTTGTAGCCGATATTCTGGTTCTTGCGCTTAGGAGCTTTGGAGGCTGTCCTCCCAGTCTCTCCGCCTGCCCCACCCCGCCGTACGTTGCCCCCACTTCCCAGAGTTCCCCTGCTCTCAGAGAGGGTGTGGTTCTGGTGATAGATGGACATCTGATTAGCCGATGACTCGAGCTCATAGACATGTCCATATGGTGGATCCTCTTTGGAGGAGATGACAATTTCAGGTGGGTTCTGGGGTGCAGTAGTCGAGGATGAGGAGGAGGGCACCGCCCCGTGTCCAGTGGCAGCCCCACCCTCTTTGCTGTCACTTCCACTGTCGGACTCGATGAGGTTCCTGCGGGAGGCGCTGAGGCGGCTGAGAGGTTTCATGACGCCACCGGTGTACTTGCATGAGCTCATGGCGATCTCGGTGAAGGGGTTACTGTCCCTGCGGTGCACCAGCGGACTGGCCTGCCTGTGCTTGCAACCCCGATCCCGTTCCCTTTCCCGCTCGCCTGTCGGCGAGTGCGAGGAATAAAAGAGGGCGTTGTAGATGGGTGATGTTTCACCGCTCAGGCTATGCTGGCTGCCCAGGCAGGACGAGAGTGGCGTGCTGGTGGGGTGCAGCGCATTGGGGATTGGAGCCGGCAGCTGTGGTGTCGTCACCAGTGGAAGCTTGGGCAAGGAGACCGGCGGAAGGTTTGGGCCGGTCGGTGACGGTGTGCCATTGAGCCGTTCCAGGCTGCTTGTTCCACCCGTATGGTTGGAGTGATTGCTGCCAGGGTAGTTGCTTGAAATGGACGTGTGGGAGATACCACTCAAAGGGTGGGGAGAATGCTGATCTTCTTCTTCGACGCCCCCAGCAAGTAGGGCCAAGGTCAAAGAGGGAGGCGGATCCATGGCAACCAGGGAACTCTGGCAGGTTTGGGTGTGTTCTCCTCCTTGACTCTGTTCAGACAGACAGTATGGTGAAAGAAACACAGACAGGTTTAGTCTTCCTCGAAGGAAAGGGGTGCAAGGGGCAGAAACTTGTAAGTCACCCTGAGAGAGAAACGAGAAAAGCAGTCGGTTCAGACTTTTGTCCGGAATGTCAAATAGAAATTTGAACGGAATATAAAAAATGATGTTGTTGCATAAGCTCGGCGTTGTCTCTGATTAGAATAAGGGATACGGATTTAATGGGTTAATGCTTGGCATTTTTTTTGGGGGGGGGGGGGGGGGCTTGCTTGGATTCATTAGACATACAGTGTGTCAGGATTAAACACAGTGAATCAAAGTGTCTGAACAGAGTGTGCAGAACATCAGGGGAAGAAAAATGATGATCCTCAGAATCCATCAAGGATCCAGTTGTCACTCTCCTCCCTCTCACCAATCTCTGTCACACACACACACACACACACACACATACAATCTGGGTATATGATTTACCTAAAACAGCTGCTCTGACTTGTGTGATAAATGTCAAGTAGGAGCAGTGGGCACTGAGACGCGTTCAGCACTGAGGACACTGTATCCTAGGTAATAATCAGATTTGTCATCATCTGCTGTGCTTCTCACTCACCTCTCGTGCGTCTGGCTCGCGCTCCCGCGTTCACGATAATCTCTCGCACTTTTTCTTTTTCATGTTGTCACGAACATGCCGTGGTCTCTCTCTCTCTCTCTCGCAAGCGCGCGCGCGCTCTCTCGCTCGCTCGCAGCCGTTTCCTTGCCGACAGACTTTAGAGCTCTGTCTTCTGTTCCCCTGCTACAAATGTATCTATTCACATGAAGGTGATGTAATCCCTCCGAGAAAGCCGCGGCTCCCGTTAGTACGCTACCTGCATCTTCCCTTTCTTAATTCCAAACAGGTTCCGAGTTAAATGATAATAATAATAATACAAATGATAGAGTGAGACAAAGCGTCAAGCTCAGGCTGGAGTGACGGTGAAGACTACATGACACAATGATCCGAAAGGCGGCGTCATCGCTCATTTAGAAGAACTACCAGCTCTAACAGGTTTCAGAAAACAAAATCTTTCTTTCATTCTTTCTAATCAGAACCTGCTCCTCTGGATGTCAGAAATCCCTCCTGTGTGTGTGTGTGTGTGTGTTCTCTCTCTCTCTCTCTCTGTTTCTCTGAACTTCTGTCCCCGCCCCGGCCACGCCCCCTCAACCTCTCATTGGACAAACGCGACAGTGAAATAAACAAGCGATGAAAAACTGAAGAATCGATTTATTAAACGTCCAGTTTTTTTTTCCCCTTTCTCGCTTGTAAAAATGTTCAATGCATTTAAACAACCTGTAGGATACCTGTTTGCTCCACTTTTTCACATCTCACCAGTACACCACCGTATCCCTCCTCTGTAGTACTCACTGTACTCACTGCCATTGTATGATCGTTGTAGGACCTCAACCTGGTCAACACTCTACACGAGGTTTGGGAAAGTCAGTTAACATAATCTGCATGTCTGTGACAGTGCTAACCACTCCGCCGTCGTGCCACCTATTTTTGAATTTTCAGTAGTACCCCGGCATATGAACCAATCCGAAATAAGAATTTTCACCTTAAGTTCTGTAATTTTGCAACAAATTTGCCTCTGTATACAAAACATTTTTGGCACACGAACAACCGAGCCGAGCCGAACCGGACCGAACCGAAAGTCGGCCAAGTTGAGCCTACATCCGGGAGCCGTTCAAAACTTGTTTTTTGCGTCTGTGGAAAGCCAAACGAAGCAAATTTACATCTTTTTTTGTGGGTTTCTTTGCATTTAATGAAGCTATAGCACCATGGGTCCTAAGAATGTTACCAAGGATGGTAGTAAGAAGAAATATGCAAAAATATAATTATAGGATTGCAAATTGGTAACATTTTTGTGTGGCTGGAACGGATTATCTGCATTTACATTATTTCCTATGAGGAAATGCGTTTCGCAATATGAAATTTTGCCTTAAGAACTCATCTATGAAATTAGACTAAATTCATATGCCTAAGTAACACTGAGTTCCCGTTTTTACGACCATGGTTGGACCTCCAGTTAACATTCACATGCAACATGCAATTTGCGAACGGCAATTAGCCTAATCTGCATGTCTTTGTACTGTGTGAGGAAACCAGAGCACCCGGAGGAAACCCACCAAGCACAGGGAAAACATACAAACAGATCCAAAGTTGGGAATCAAACCCGCACCCTGGAGGTGCAAGGCAAAAGTGCAGACCAGTAAGTCACCATTCCAACATACTGTAGTACAGTACATGCTTGTGCACTTCATTGTTCATTGTGCACTCGCAGCAACACCTGCCTAAGTGATTAAATAATACTTTCAGTACAATTATTAATTGTTCAGTGAAATCCAAGCATCACTCATAATGTAATGCCAAGCAACCTTAATGGAAAACTGTACCATGAAAAACATGAAATGAGATGTTTACACTGAAATATTTACAGTGTGATTTGTGAAGAGATTCACAATCATAATAACGTTACACTAACAAAGACAAAGTGTTGACAGCATGTCTGTGGCGAACAGAAGATTGGGAAGAGGAAGGGGAAATTATGGAGTGGATAATGTCTTCTCAAGGCTGTGTGTGTGGAGTTCGCATATTCTCACTGTGCTTGGTGGGTTTCGTCCCACAGTCCAATAAAATGCAAATTAGTTCAATTGGTGTTCCCAATGTGTCGATGTCGATGTGTATGTGTGTGCTCTGCTCTGTCCAGGTTGAATCCCGCCTTATGCCCAAACTCTCCTGGGATACAAATAATACAGTAACACAAAGCATCAAGCAGGAGACATGGTAAAGATGACATGACTTAAGTATCCTAAGGGCGCTGTCATGGCTTATGTACATGTACAGTAAGAACTAACAGCTCTAACAGGTTTCAAAAAAATGAAATATTACTTCCTTTTTTTTTTTTGTAAACAAAACCTGTTTCTCTGGATGTCAGAAATCCCTTTGTGCTCTCTCTCTCTCTTTCCCTCTCTCTCTGTTTCTCTGAATTTGTGTCCCCACCCTGGCCACGCCCCATCATCCTCTCATTGGACAAACACAACCGTGAAATAAACAAGTGATGAACAACTTTATTAAAGTCCAATTTCTTCCTTCCTTACTTGCAAAGTGGGTATACTGGTAATTTGGGAATGTCAATTACCCTAATATAATCTGCTTGTCTTGGGTGGAAAAAAGAGCCCCCTTAGGAATCCCACCAAGCATGGAGAGAACATGCAAACTCCATGCACACAGACCCAAGGGAGTTGCAAGGCGACAGGCTTAACCACTTAGCTGTCACCATCCCGTCTATTTTTTTTTTTTTTCAGTGGTACATTCACACACACTACGGGCAATTTGGGAACAGTCCAAATAGTCTAATCTGCATGTCTTTAGAGTACTTAGTGGTGCTCATCCTCTCATGATAGTAAACATGATAGTACAAGCACATGAAGAACATGCAAACTCTCTGCAGAAACCCAAGGAGGGACGTTACCCTGCCACCATATTTTAGAATGTGCATGCGCATTTTATTGTTTGGCAAAGACTACTGTACATGACATAAATATCCTAGGGCGGTGTCATTGCTAATAAGAACTAGTTTTAGAAAACAATATATTTCTTTCTTTCTTAACAGAACCTGCTCATCTGGATGTCAGAAATCTCTCCTGTATTCTCTCGCACTCTCTCTCTCTCTCTCTCTCTCTCTCTCTCTGTTTCTCTGAATTTCTGTCCCCTTCCCAGCCATGGCCCCTCAACCTCTCACTGGACAAACACGTCAGTGAAATAAACAAGCAATGAAAAAGTGAAGAAAAAAAAAGATCGATTAAAGTCCATTTTTATTCCTTTCTGGTTTGTAAAATGTTAAAATGCATTTAAACGACCTTTAGAATACCTCTTTACTCCACTTCTTCACGTCTCACCCCATATTGCACCATCCATTTATTCATTTATCCATTCAAGGTTTAGTGCAGATATAACACCATGGGTCCCAAGAATGTTACCAATGACGGTGGAAAGAAGCAGCCGATGTCAAGAGGAATCATAAAAATTAATAAATGTTTTGATTGTTTGTTTTTTTTCGTGCAAAAATATGATTATAGTTTAGAAATTGGTAATATTGATAATGTTTTTGGGTGGCTGGAACGGATTATCTGCATTTATATTATATCACATGGGAAAATGCGTTTTGCAAAACGGAATTTCACCCTAAGAACTCGCATCCAGAACAAATTGAATTCATATGCCAAGGTACCACTGGTTCCCATTTCTACGACTATGGTAGGACCTCTGGAAAGCACGCAAAGAACATGCAAACTCCATGCAGAGACCCAAGGCGGGAATCGAACCCAGACCCTCAAGGTGCAAGAAGACAGTACTGTTGCCATATTGTAGAATGTGCATGAGCTTTTCATAGTTTGGTAAAGACTACATGACGTAAATATCCTAAGGGCGGTGTCATTGCTTATTTATAAGAACTAACAGCTTTAAAAGGTTTCAGAAAACAAAATATCTCTTTCTTTCTTTCTTTCTTTCTTAACAGAACCTGTTCCTCTGTATATCAGAAATCCCCCCTGTGTTCTCTCTCTCTCTGAACCTCCGTCCCCGCCTGTGGCTCTGTAGTCCAATGGTGACCACTGTATTCATTCCCAATGTATGAACGTTGTAGGTCTTCCGGTCAACACTCACACGCTTATTCACACACTATGGGTAATTTGGTAATGCCAGTTAGTCTAATTTGCATGTCTTAGGACCGTGTGAGGAAACCGGACTACCCAGAGGAAACCCACCAAAATTGGGGAGAACATGCAAACTCCATGCAGAGACCAAGGTGGGAATTGAACCCAGATCATGGAGGTGAAAGGTGTCAGTGCCTCTTACTAAGTAACCATGGCACCATATTTTAGTATGTGCATAAGCGTTTAATTGTTTTAACACACTCTGCCTGTGTGCACAGTGGTTAAATTATACTTTCAATTTAATTATTAATACAGACTGTTCAGTGAATTCCAAGCATCACTCAAAACATCATTGAATGAGTTAGCCTACTGCACAGATCGGGAAAGGGAAGGGGAAATTATGATAGAGGGTCGATAAAGGGTGAATCCCGAATCGTGCCCAAACTCTGAACCGTGGCTCCAAGGGGTCTAAATCTTGGCTCCAGGCTGTGCATGTGAAGTTTGTACAGTATGTTCTCCCTGTGTTTTGTGGCCCCAAAATCTGAAGACATGCATTGTACTCATACAGTAGGTCAATTGGTAAAAGCCATTGGTATGTTTTTGACATCTAGTCTAGTTGAACTGGAAATGTTGCTAAAATCTACAATGCTGGATTGCTATTCTGTTGCTGCATTCATGGCTGTACAGACATTCTATACACCCATGTCTGATATTTGTAAAGCATGAAAAAAAAGACCTGGAAGTCTAAATCAAAAAAGTGTGTCTTTCGTTGCTCTGTCAGAGCAGGTAAAGCTCATAAAGCGCTCCGTGAGCTACAACTCTTTTACAGTTACATGCCTAAGTGGCGTTTACTGTTCTACTTTACTGAATGTCAAACATTCCTGCAACATTTTGGATTTCAATTGTAGTAACAACACCAACCGATAGCAAGTACAGTAGCACTGCAACTAAAGTGCATTATACTGTAGGAGTGGTAACTCTCACTCACTGTCTATACCGCAAAATCCTGTATACACGGTCTCAGGGGGGCCTATCCCAGGAAACTTAGGGCACGAGGCGGGGAACGCCAATTAGCCTAATTTGCATATCTTTTGAGGAAACCCACCCAGCATGGGCAGAACATGCAAACCCCATGCACACAGAGGCAGGAATCAAACCCAGACCCTCGAGGTGCCAGGCGACAGTGCTAACCACTAAGCCGTCGTGCTGCCTCAGTGGTAATGCACAGCTTGGCGCAGGTTCTATACCGGATGCCCTTCCTGACGCTTATCCGGGTTTGGGACCCAGCGCAATTATAGATTTAACCAAATACTGTGTCTGTATGTTAATTGGTCTAAAACCAGTGCACAGCCATATTGATTCAGGGAAGGATCTAGTGGTTAAGACGACTACCCCAAGTCGATGAATTACAATTCTCCATGCTTAATGGATTTTATGTAGCTTTTGCGGGTTGAAGGCAGACAATTAAGAGTTGCAACCTCGCATCAAACGTTATATTGCACCACACAAGTTGTGTCAAACTGCATTTATGAACGCTTAACACAAGTTGCTAGATTGTGTAATGGATAACTGTATGGGGCTGATTTTTAACTGCCTGCTATTAGTTGACCCCAAAACTGACTAGATAGCACACTACAGTATAGCATTACAGTACTTTAAGTTTTAAAATCATGCCGTAATCTTGTGGGTTTCTAATTATTCTCTGCCTGCCCACCAAGTACAGGGAGAACATGCAAACTCCATGCACAAAGAGACGGGAATCGAACCCGGACCCTGGCGGTGCAAGGCGACAGTGCTAACCACTACACCACTGTCGCGCCAGATTCTTTTTAATTAATTTTTAAATAATTAATTTAGTTTTTCTAAATTCTTGCAAACCATGGTCATTAACGTCACCAGTTACGTTTCCTTGCCTGTCTACGTAAAAGGTGTATATATAAAATATTTTTCGAGCACAGATAAAGTTAAAGGCACATTTAATTAAACGTGAAAAAACATGCAAAAATAAAAACAAAAAGACTTATTTCGACAAATAAGCGTGTTTTTTTTTTCCTTACGGTATTGATACTGCCACTTGTAAGTTAGCTCATGCAGTTCTTTGCCCAACTAAGGGATAAAACAGATGAGTGAGAATTTTTAAATGAGGTTCGATGTCATTAATAAGAAATTTCTTTAATAAGAAAAAAGCAGGTGCACTGAATTATTTTAAAAAAGTAAAAATAAGCAAACATTTATTTTTTTTACGAGTTGGTTTTCTATGATACAACCCTTCTGAGTGTGTGAAGTTTGCATGTTATTCCCATGTTGGGTGGGTTTCCCACTACAGTCCATAGCCATGAATCTTAGGCTAAATGCCATTCCCAAATTATCCATAGTGTGTGTGCCATGCGATGGATTGGCACCCTCTCCAGGGTTACTCTACCTCTTGCCCAAAGCATCCTGGGATAGGCAATATAAAACATACATGAATGATCTCATGTATATATACGCAAAAGTATTGGCTCGCCTGCCTTCACATGCATATGAACTTCAGTAACATCCAATTCTTAACCCATAGGGCTGGCTCGCAGTCTCCACTCTAATTAATCTCAAAGGTGTTCTACTGTACCAGGATGAGGTCAGGACTCAAGTTCAAGAAGTCAAGTTCTTCCACGCCAAACTCGCTCATCCATGTCTTTATGAACCTTGCTTTGTGCACTGGTGCACAATCATATTGGAACAGGAAGGGGCCATTCCCAGAAATATGGGAGCATGAAATTGTTCATAATGTCTTGGTATGCTGAAGCATTAAGAGTTCAATTGGAAGTTACCTAAGAATTGGACGTTACTAAAAGTTCATGTGCATGTAGAAGCAATATAGTATAGTGTGTGTACATGTGTAACCGCACCGCACTTGGTGGGTTTCTTCCGGGGAACTCTATTTTTTCCCCCCACTGTCCAAAGACATGCAGATTGGGATAATTGCCGTTCCCAAATTGCCCCGTGGTGTGTGGCGAATGTGTGCATTCATGTGACGTGTGGTGGATTGGCATGGGTGTACCCTGGGATAGCCTCCTGTACAGAATAAGCTCTATATAAAATGAGTAAGAGTGAGTGTGTTTTTTTTCTTAAAGGCCTCTTTAGTTTATTACTGTGGATAAGCCTTTAAGGTTCCTTGTACTGTAGAACAGAGGGTTTCATAATGTCTCAGGAAAACCATTTTAGAAATATAGAATCTACAGAGAACCTTTGAAGAAAATATCAGTTTCCACTAAAAATACATGGTATATTAGTCATATAATGGAAACTCAGTGACAAATCTCATTATGTGGCCCTGATGCCTCGTTGTTTAGTGTACACTCTCAGACAAGCTGAGACAAGCTAAAAGAGCGAAAAAGAGAAACTTGGTAATGTAATCTAGCTGGTCAGCCGTTGTGTCTCCAGTGGGTTGCTGTGGTCACTAATTGCTTTCACACCAGTGAAAAACAAAAAAAAAAAACAAATCCACCCTTAAAAGCCCTTTAGATGCCTGGCCTATAAAGTCAATAAGTTGTATATGGCCGCACATCTGTATCAGCAAAATATGTGCAGTACATCACAACAGTTACAATGCAGGAGTGCCAAGCTGGAGTGACACTATCCAGACCCAGTTTAGTATAAACCGAAATTACATATACACCCCATGATATCTAACATTTCAAATACATTTGGATGGAAAAATGGTCCAGTGGATCAACATTACATAAACACATTTAGAATGGAGGTTATACCAATATCGCCATGCATTTTCCCCATGAAATTAATTTCATATATTTATTTATTTACATTTTTTCGTTTTTCCCTGATAGGGGTCAGGGGGTAAGAGACTGAGATGGTCAGCCCAGACTTCTCTCTTCCCAGCTACTGTTTCTAGCTCCTTCTTGGAGATCCCCAAATGCTCCCCAGCCGTTTTTGGGATTTAATCTTCCCAACTGTGATATATGATCTCTACCCAGGGATCTCCATCAGCCCAATGGGATGCGCTTAATAATACTCCAGGAGGAGTCAATCAAAGGGAATCTTTGTAAGCTGTCTAAACCACATCATCGGAGACCTGACTTTATTTTGTGGCCTTGACAGATTGACCATCTCCTCAGCCTATCATGGATGGAAAAACTCTTCCTGTAATAAATGCTGGCTGTGTACTGGAGCCAATAGATATTAGGCATGAAGCCCATTCACTGTGAATTTTTATTTTTTATTTTTTTTACAAACTCTGTTAGTTTCTGTCTCTCTACTTTGGTTAGTTTTCATGGCCCTGTTATGATAGATGTTCCATTTTAGTGTTGTTGCTGTTCTTTTGACTGCTCCCGTTAAAGGGTTGCTATAGCAGACCAACCAGTCCACACTTGACTTGATTTGGCAGAGGTTTTATGCCAGATGCTCTTCCTGACACCACGCTTCCATTTATCTGGGCTTGGGATGCCGTGGATCCAGTGGCTTGGTTTTGAGGTATTGGCCAGGAATCAAACCCAGGCCTTGTACTGTACATGGCAGGTGAGAAGCTTACCAATGAGTCACCAATGGCCCCATGTTTTGCCCTCCATGTAAAACCGTATAATCTGTATGGCTCATAAAAATGTAATCACCATGTTGTCTGAAAATGATTTTCTGGCATTTAAGGAACAATAGTGTAGGTAATAGGCCTGGTGATGAGGATGAGCCACACTTCTTGGACAAAGAACAGGCAGCTTGGAAACAGAATGAGCCAGCAGTGATAAAATGCCTGAATGAAAAGCGTCAAAGGTTAAAATGTCCTGTGCAAAGATTAGAAGAAGTATACAAATGCAAAGAGAGAAAGAGATAACTGGAAAAAAAACAAGAGAGAGAGAGAGAGAGAGAGAAGAGAGAGAGAGAGAGAGAGAGTAGGAAAAATTGGAAGGATGAGATGGCAGGCAAGGGGAGATGTTCTCGCCTTCTCTCTTGTGGTGTCAAGAAAGAAATTGGAAGCACAGAGATATGGCATGAATGAATGCTTTTTGTTCCTTTAGTGAATGGAAAAGGTTAGCATCGGCCCCTAAAAGACAGAGAACATACATATGGACAAATGACAAGAAGCAGGGGCACCGCAGTTACCATGCCAACCAAAGAGTATACAGACAGCACCTATCCTCTCCCCCCACTGCTCTCTCTCTCTCTCTCTCTCTCTCTCTCTCTCTCTCTCTCTCTCTCTCTCTCACTTTCAAGTGTTTGTGATTGATAGAGGAGTGGAGTGTTTGAGCTGCCTATCCTATAGGTCATCACTGCAAGTGACTCACTCGAGCCGCACTCTTCCCACAATTCCCTACGAAATATGATGAACTGATGAACTTGTGCCTCTGCATATGACTCTGTTGTTCATGGCATTTACATTTTCTCCTTTTTCGTAGGAAAATATCAAACACATTTCTCATGGGATTATATAAAGAGAAAGTGATCAGATGTGAAAAAACATGAGTAAGCGCATTACCTGATCAGGCATGGACAGTTCTCCACCATGCCACCAGAGGGCAGGATTCCATGACACCCTCACTTGCTTATTATATTTCCTGGGTATAAAGTAGGGTGATTTCAGATAATGTGAGACATCTTTTGGTAAATGCCTCAGGAAAACCCCTGTTTATTTATTGTTTTCAATTTCAATTGATTTTAAGACTTTGTTTTAAGACTAATAAACTAAATAAACATAATGTTGTTAAAGCCACACATGTTCAAACAGAACGTGACACCATCTCATTTGCGCAGTTTGTTCAGGTGTTGTGGGACATCTTATTTGGTAATGTGGCACAGTCAAAACAGGCTAGTTTACCACTTTGCTATGACCGCGCACCTTTTTATTTCCCCTAAAAACAAGCAATATTATTCAGAACCAGACAAGTTTGTTTACAGCATGAATTTGGAAATTATTTCAAGCTAATCAAAATATATTGTATATTTTCAAACATTTCCAAATTGCCTGTAGTGTTTGTGTGAGTGTGTCTTGTGCTCTGTGATCGGTTGGAACCCCGTCCGGTGTGTGTACGCTGCCTGGGATAGACTCATAAAGTGTTGATCTGATATATCGAGATCATCACCTTCGTCATTATTTATTCAATTATCTTGTTTTAAAGCCTTTTTTTTTTTTGCCTAATATTTTAAATTTTAGCCAGTGAAAATATTCAAGTCATGGTATTGATGTACATTTTATCTTCTACAAGAGAATGCAGTGATATACTGCAGTGTAATACTATTCCTCCTGACTGTATGGTATTTAATGGGTTTTTGAGTCTGTAGTTACATTTGCAATATTGTTGCCAGGTTTCTAGTGATCAGAGATGAAAAAAAAAAAAGAAAAAAGAAAAAAAAGAATGCAGCATAAATCAACGTCCCATTACCCAATCAATACTGTCCCACTTTGCCAAACTGATTGGGGTTATGTGGGACGTAGGTGTTGTTTCATAAGAACCAATCATTTCCACAACATAATATTATTTGTTTCAATTTCCAGACCAAGGAACGTTATGACGATCCACTGCTGGAGGTTTCAACCTAATTTAAATCTCCTGGAAAGCTTTATCATTGAAAAGTTTCAAGACAGATCATGCCCACTTTGGTGATCTCAAACCAATCAAAACGAAGTGTGTGGCAACGATCCAGGAAGGTTTGCCGTATTTAGATGCTGCTTTTCACATGGTAAATGCATTGAAAGCCTAAATGTCCAAACCAGATGGACACCAAAAAACAAAGCAAACCCAGGCTGTCTGTTTCCTCTCGTGTAAGTTCTAATGAACACAGCAATTCCATGTATAAACTTGCTTAGTTTCTAGATTTCTCTTATTCTGGATTGCACTGGATGGCCAGTGATGCAATGTCATAACACTTATAACACTACATGTCCAGAGGTGCATTAAATCTTGCATTGATGATGGAAGCGTCAAACCACTCAATAAAGTCTTCTCCAGCACATCTTAATGACTTTGAAAGGGGTTAATGACCGTGTGACTTGAGCTGGGATGGATTCCAAAAATGTGTGCAAAACTCCGCGGCAAGTTTGCTGACATTTAAACAGGGACATACTGTAGAAACAGTAATATCCTGAATATTACATATTCCAAATATTGAGCATTTACTTTATTTGTTAACATTTTTTCAGAGTCTTCTGTTTATTTCCAACTTCAAAAGATTTTTTTTTTTTTTTTTGTAAACAGACCTTTGCAACCTTCTCCGTCTTCCGATATTATTTTATTCTGGTGTTGTATTAAGATTGAATGTTTGGGCAGCATGGTGGCTTTAGTGGTTAGCACTGATGTCTTGCACCTCCTGGTCCAGGGTTCGATTCCCGCATCAGGTCTGTGTGCATGGCGTTTGCGTGTTCTCCCGGTGCTCGGTGGGTTTCCTCCCACAGTCCAAAGACATGCAGATTAGGCTAATTGCCGTTCCCAAATAACCCATAGTGCGTGAATAAGCGTGTGAGTGCGTCACACCTAGTGTGTGAATGTTGGCCAGAGGTCCTACCACGGTCGCACAAAATGGGAATAAATACAATGATCGCCGTGGTCATGGCATTGGCCTACTGATTGCAAGAGTCCTTATCGCTCAACTGCTCAGGTGTGTAATGAGGTAAGATGTAATTCCTCTTCCTCTGGATGAGGGTGGCTGGCAAATGCCATAAATGTAAATAAGACTGGAAGTTTCATTATTTTTCACAATACATCGAGCGATGTCAGAATGTTTTGTAGATCTGTAATTAGACACGTTTCCCCTCCAAGGATTCATTATGGCCTAATAATCTCATCATACAGTATATATTAGAGAATTTGAAATCTGGAAAAGGAAAAAATTACCATTTAAATATTTGGACACACTGGATTACAAATATATATTTCATGATCTAATAAAGGTTTATGTTTGACATGTGTTCCTGCCTATGTACTGTATACATTTAGTTATGAATCATAATGTATTTTAATAAATAGTTTTCTAATAAATAGGTGCAGCCAACAAATGCTTATTAAATGTTAAGAAAAGCCTCCCGAGTGAATCTGGCTGGGAAAATGCCAACAGTGAGCAAATCTGATTATTATTCAGAATTGACATGACCATTTTTGTTTTTAACAGTGTGTGTGGGATGCGTAGTGGTGTGGCGAGTAGTGTGAGCGCCCCCAGGGTGAGCGCTTTCGTTGTGATCCGGGTTACTGTCACATGTTCTGTCTGAGTCAGTGTGGGTTTTCACTCAGGTTCTCCGGTTTCCTCCAACATGCCACAACCATGGTGGACGTTGAACCACCACTGATAAATGATACTATACAACTAGTGTGACTGCTTATCTTATTATAACATACTGTAGTAAAAATTTCTTGGTGACCTAACTTTTGACCTCGAACTGTATATTGTAGCACGTTTTTAATAGTTTTTAATAGTTTTATGATTTTCATTTTTTTCAAAAATCCTCTAATTTCTCTGTTCGCGTTACTTTTGATGGTGTAAATGATCCTTCCCGAGACTCTATTTGTTCTTCTATGCGTTCGGAAGCTTTTCAATCAGTTTCAGAGCTCCTATAAAAATGCATGCCTTTTATGTAAACGTAAATTATAGCGATGAGGAGAATCTCTTGCTTGTGCTGTGCTTGCAGATAAGCCAGAGGCTTCGTTGCGATTGTGAACGTAACATTAATAAACGTTCCTGTCGATAAGCATCAGGAATTAGCATTTAAATGTTGTTTTTTTCCCCCGTGTGCACCTAATTAATGTGTGCCACCACCACCACCACCACTAGTGGCTATACATGGACGCACCATTAAATACTAATTTTGCTTTATCGGATCTTCAGACCCATTAGAAAGAGGAATAATGTGCCGCTATTTGGGAAGCAGCAGTATTATGTCCTTCAGAGATTAGAAAGCCTACAATAGATTTATATTTTAAAGACAATCAAGCAATGATTTACAAAGCTATTCGTTCTGGAGGACATTTTTATAAGCCACGTACCTGACATCCTATAAGGGTGCAACAAGAATCAAATGTGATTCCCTATAAAATGTTCTGCACCGTAGTAGCCATGGGGATAAAAGGATTCGGTCAACATGGTGGTCAAGGCCTCCATGTGTCGATAAAGAGACAGATTGGGAAAATATTTCTTTCCAACAGCTGGATTTCTTTTTTTATTCATTGTGCAACATTTTACACCTTTAACTCTAGTTCATACAATGCATTATGAGACCCCTGACCCAAGTTGATGGACCGGTTAAAGACTATTGATGCCCTGCCCTGGACAGCCGGGTGTCAGTCATAACTCTTCAGACTTAAAAGAAAAGCCCTGCAAATTAAACCTCGTTCTTTTTTATCCCATTAACTTTTTATTTTAATCACTGATATGAAACCTCAGGGCTTCTTTTTAAAGCACCTTCAAAAAGTAGGATGAAAATGGTGGCCACAACCTCCCTTTTTCTTTCGCTTGGTTCCTGTTGCAGAAAAGAGAGTTTTTGTTTCAATCTGGTCATCAAATTGACACATCATGGGTAGTTATACCATAAAAACATATATAAATTCCATCCATCCATTCATCCATCCATATAGGAACCTCTGTAGTCCTACTAGAGACCATGGTATTTATTCCAAATTTCACAACCGGGGTAGGACCTCCGTTCAACATTCACACATGCTTTCACCCAATTCGTGAATTGTGGGAGGAAACCAGATTATCCGTAGGAAACCCACCAAGCACGGGGGGAACATGCAAACTCCATGCACACAGACATCGAGGCTGACAACTGAACTCGGACCCCTGAGATGCAATGTGGCATTGCTAAGCACTAAGCCACTGTGCTGCCTTTATATAAACGAATTCGATTCAAGTTATGTGTTTAAATCTAATTGGAATTATTTTTGTCTGTGTATGTGTGCAGGGGCGGATCTACCGGGGTGGCACGGGGTGGCAATTGCCACCCTAAGAAAAAGCCTTGCCACCCCATTTGCCACCCCAGCTCTAGTGTCCTAGTGTTCTAAAAATAAAAGAGTTTTTTAATTTATCTAACGTTCCAATCCAGATATCAGGTTCAAGTCAATCACACATCAGCCTTTATTTCATTTTTATAGGACAATGTAAAAATGTGCACCCTAGTGTTTACACCGAATAAGAATAGCGTTCCTTGAATCCACAAAAACCATGCAAGGATGCTTGCTTCAGTGTTGCCACCCCCTTGCCACCTCATGAATAATTTTGTATTCCTGTATGTGTGCATGCATATTTGTGTACATGACTAGTTTTCATGTATTAGTTTGTATTAGAATTAGTTTCTGATCAACCATTGTCAAAAGTCACGTCTGCCTCATTTGCTCTGGAGTCAAATCAAACCCCCTCATGTAAGAGACAGTCGCTCTAAGTTATATATACGAAGCAGCCGTTTGTTTACTTATATTGCATGAAAAGCCGAGAGAAAGTGAGGAAAGGAGGAAAGAAAGGCAGGCATACGACTCGAAGGGTCTCCAGCAGATCCCATTAAACCCGAAAAGGCAGTCGTGCGGAACGAACTCTCCCTCCTGCAAACAAATGAGACCTTTGATGAAAAGATGATAATAAAACACACATTTTATGAGCTATACTAATGCAACTGTCACAGCTGTACTCCAAGCACATAAACACTCCCCCCCCCCCCCACCCCCCCCAATATTCACACATCCACAAACACAGTCAGTGCTTTACAGTATCACACACACACACACACACACACACACACACACACACACACACACACACACACACATAGACAAACACTCATTCACTTCCTCTCCCATAAGAACAATCTGCACTTTTCACATTCACTAATGGACTCCCCAGCTGCCCACGCACTCACACACTTTCTCTGCTTCATCAGCACCCCACTCCACCCTGCCCATCTTTACAATGCTCTGACAGCACATTAAAATTCACAAGCCGCTCCAGCTCTGGAAATATGAAATAAATAAATAAATAAATAAATAAATAAATAAATAAATATAAAAAAAAACATGCTGCTTCACAGTAACCCAAACCGTGTTCCCTGGACGCCGGAGATTTTTCGAATGATATAATAAGAGGAGTTATAAAAGGGTAATAAGGCAGAGAGTGAATCCTGCCAGTGCCTTGGAGCACTAAGAGGAGACCAAATGCAGTTTTCCTGGCCTCTTATGTTACTAAAGTGTTAGTGATTAAAGACATTAAGGGTTGGTATGATGTGCTGAGCTGGCTGGTTACTAAGCAGACAGCTAAGTGCTCGAACTGGGAAAAACTAGAGGTTTTTTTTTTTTTCTTTTTCTTTTTCTTTTCTAAGCTCTGTTTCAAAAAGGGATTTGTTTCTTGGTTTCTGACACTGATATTGCATTTGTGTACAGATCGCACACAGATGTGTTGTGGTTTCTCAGTTCTATAGTCACTCTCTCTCTCTCACACACACACACACACACATGCACGCACACGCACACACTCACACTCATGCTCCCACTCCAGGGAATTTGGGAACGCCAATTAGCCTACTCTGCATGTTTCTGGACTGTGGGAGGAAACCGGAATACCCGGAGGAAACCCACCAAGCACGAGGAGAACCTGCAAACCCAGAGGCTTGAGCCTGGAGATGAGAAAAATCCTTAAATAAAGCAAAATTCTTATTAATCTATTATTTTTACTACAACAAAGGGCAGAAGGTAATGTCCAGCACCCCTGGTTTAAAGCCAAGCTCCAAGTGTATATTCCAGGGGTAGGCTCTGCAAATGGGCAGCATGTTGGCTTAGTAGATATCACCTCAAGTGTAAGGGGTTCAAATCTCTCCCCTAGACTCTGTGCATGTTCTTGAGCTAGGCGGGTTATTTAGGGACTCTGGTTTCCTCCCAGGTTCCCTGCGACCCTACATATCAAATAAGCGGTAAAGAGGATGGATAGATGAATGAACATCCACTCACTCACCCACTCACTCACCCACTCACTCACTCATCGTCTATACTACTTTACCTTGTATACAGTGTTGTGGGGGAGCCTGGAGCCTATCCCAGGAGACTTAGGGTGTGAGGCGGAGTACACCCCGGACACATACACACTCGCACACCCACTACGGGCAATTTGGGAACGCCAAATCTGCATGCCTTTGGACCGGGGAGGAAACCGGAGTACCCGGAGGAAACCCACCAAGCGTGCCCTGCGATGGATTGGCACCCCGTCCAGTGTGTACCCCTCCTCCTATCCTAGGAAAGTCTCCTAGGATAGGTTCAATGCCCCCTGGGATCCTGTCTGCAGGATGAAGCGTTATATATGATGAGTAAGTAACAATGTGCAATTAGTTGTTGAAAGCTTTGCTTTCTTCTTCTTTTCTTTCTTTCTTTTTTTTAAATTTTTTTAAAAAGGAATGAAGACTGCATGGTACTGTATGTCTGAATGTGCCACAGATTCTGGACGTTCAAAGGGTTAAAAGTCTAAGTCACTCTCCATTTCTAATATATCTTCCTATGTGGAGTCTCATCTCCCAGTGCCCATATTTTTTTCATCTCTCCTTCTAAACACTATACCCACAAATAATTTACTATCCTCAAAAGACCTATTATTTTATTACTTCTGGCACACCGGTGGAATTTCTAACTTCATTACGTTGTCGTCCTCTCGACCTCTTGCCTTCTTCCTTTTTTCTTCATGTCTAGTTTAACCCTGACTGACCGGCCCAGTAATCCGGACGATTCCAGTTCTGATGTATAATACTCTACTTCACACACTCTAATATTTCCCTGGACCGCCTTTACCTTTGATTGCATTGCATCTTCTCCTTGGTGTTGTTTAGCTCACCCCGTGCAACATCACCACATCTATTTCCAGAGGTGCATTCATTTTTGGATGAGATCTTACAATGAGAACTTTGGCCACTATTTAAAGTCTTCGACCAGCACATTCCAAACACTTTTAATATGTTTAATTTTAAAAATGATTTCTTATGCTCTCAGGACTTGAGCAAGATGACTCTTGGGATTGTTGCCCTGCAATATGCCTGTGACATCCGGGAAGAAATCAAAAGCATCAATGGGATAACTTGGTCGTTCACTACCTTCAGGTGCTCAGCTGACTTTTATTATTAGTATTGCCTCATGACGTTGCTGAGACCTGTCTAGACTTGACCAAATGAAGCAACCTTAGATCATAACACTGCCTCCAGAGACTTAGAGTACTGTGGCCACTATGCCTGATGGGTGGATCGCTTCATGTGCTTCCCTTTTTACCCTGACGCACCCATCGCTCTGGAATGGGGTGAACCCTGAATATGTACATGTACAGACAGGCATGTCTATTGCACATTTATGGGCAGTTTTGTAGAATATTATGAAAGCATACAGAGCTGTAGCATTAATATGTTCATGTCCAGCATTAATATGCTGGACATGAACAGATTCTCAACATCTCTGGAAAAGGAATAAGATGAATCTAAATGACTACATGCTACTTGAGATTCCGGGGAAGACCTCAGTCTCACATGAGTGCTTTTATCACACAAGAATGCCCATCATATCAGAAACCTGCCATCTGCTCAAACTACCAGCCATACCACAGTGCCTCAACATGCTCTGAAGAGTACACAAAGCTCATGCTATGTGGCACTCAGCAACTGCCAAGTCAAATTCCTCGTAAGTAATATCTTGCCTGGACCGCACTGATACTTATTTGGATTCATATGCGGCAGAGCAGATGCTGGGGCACTGAAGTGGGACGGAGGAAATCGTCCGCGTACCGCAACTTAAATGACTGAACTTAGTAGTAGGATGTTGCTCTGCAATGAGAACAGTCCTTTTGTTAGTATTTCTTATAAAAGCCAGAAACTTAAAACTGATTGGTCAGAGGTTACAGATTCGATTTCTTCACAATCGGACATAATGGCTAAGGAACAATACGCAATGGGAAATTCTGTTATAGGAAAATAATCCACTTCAGGTTGGCAACACCTTATTGTTTAATTTTGAATTCATTTTCCTATACCAGCATATGGCTTAGTGGGTAGCAGTGTCGCCTTCACCTTCAGGGTTCGGGTTCGATTCCAGGTCGTGTGCATGGAGTTTGCATGTTCTCCATGTGCTTGATGGGTTTCCTCCCATAATCCGAAGACATGCAGGCTAGGCTAATTGCCGTTCCCGAATTGTCCATCGTGTGTGCGTGTGCGTGTGTGTGTGTTCCCGGCGATGGATTGGCAGGGTGTGGCCCCCATATTCAACTCAGACACTTAACAATGAAAGCGGTTGGGCCTCCGAGTGGCGCAGTGGTAAAAGCGGAGATCGCTAGTTCAAATCCCGGGTGGTGCTGTAACCTCTCGCAGCCGGAGGTCTAGAGAGAGCTGATTGGCCGAGCTCTCTCAGAGGGGAGGGACGAGAGGTACTTAGTGCTCCCACATTAATCACGGCTCTACAGCCAGTCAGGGGCGTCTGTGAGCTCGCGCAGCGGAAGGAGCGGATAGCGCTGTCCTCCGAGTGTGTTACGCCGCCCCCAACGGTGCGCGAGCGAGCAGGTCGAAAAGATGCGGTCGGCTGGTGTCACGTGGTTCGGAGGAAACATGTGATAGTCTCCGGCCCTCCCGACTGAATGGTAGTAGTAGCCCTAATGTGGGCGCCCCCTAGTGACGGGGAGGAATTGGACACAAAAATCCAAAAAAAAAAAAACAATGAAAGAGGTTTTTCTTGTTTACTGAAATGAAACCAGCATTGCAGGTTTAGAAACACTGCTGTTAAGCAACTTTCTTTTCAATTTTTTGGACTTTTAAACACTCTTAAACTTTTAAACTTCGGGGGGGGGGGGGGGGGGGTAAAATTTTAATTGCAGCTAAATTAAGCCA
>JAAGKR010000666.1:103728-173010 GCA_011419295.1 Clarias macrocephalus
GGGGTAACATTTTCATTGCAGCTATCTTAAGCCAGTACAAAATGGGTCTTACAAACTGACACCGGCAGCAAGAACTGGACAGAGCACATCACTGTATTGATTGAATGTACAGTATAACCCATCAGGTGTAAGAGTAGTCGCAAATCATGCTGCCCTTGGAACATTAATTGAATGGTAAAAATAATAATAATAATAATAATAAGTCATTAATAAAATGTACCCAGGAGCGTTTTCTCATACTTCAGTAAGCGTTGTAGACTTGGCAGGCTTGGAGTAGATAAGGAGACTGGGATGCAAATCCATTGCTTGGCACCATGCACACAGACATTCTCACACACTTTCTCACCTATGGGCAATTTGTCTTAAAGCCAATCCGATCCAAATCCAATCCACTCCAATCTTCTGACGTGTCACCTGGAGGAGACTTAGGTGGACAGCGTGCAAGCTGTGAGGCAGCAATGGTACACAATGCACCACAGAGCTGCCCAGCAGTCTTTCATCAAGTGTAATTAGTGCAACCATTAGATTAAACAGTCTCGACTTTTTAATCAGTTGCATTAGAAAATAGGTAGATGCATATTCATGACGTGGCTGTAAGTACAAAATACTATATGGCCGAGCACAGATAATTAAAATATAAGGTGCTCGTTCAGGTCAAACCGGGACTTGATGTAATGAAGGAGTAAAATGGGTTGACGTTTACAGAAGACTTCAAGCTCAGTTCGGTGATGAGACCCGTAGCTGGAGGAAAACATTTGAATGGTGCAAAGGTTTTAAAGAAGCTCGTACATCCACGGATGCAGATCACGGAAAAGACGGCTCAGGGTCTGTGTAAACATTCAGCGAGTCGAGCGACCGATTAGCGGAAGAGGTGCATCTTTCTGTGGGAAATGTACACACGATCATTCACAAACACAGCTTGTACAGTACAGGATCACGGCTGAGAGTTGTTGACTTAGATACTCCCTCATACACACATACAGGCCAGCGTTTCAAACTTGAATAACATGTGCCGATCATGGGCCTGGTGTCCTGAGAAAACTTGAAACCTTGATGGCATCCAAGCATTATTATCCTGTGCAATCAAAAGTCCCGGTTTGATTTGAACACCCCTCTTATGAAACAAATGAACAGGAAAGATCAGGAGCTCGTTTCATCACTATTGGTTAAGAAAAGGAAACCATTAGGAATCTGAGAAAGGATGTTTTTTTCCTTAGTGATGATTTATTTATTTATTTTTGCTAGTAGTAATGATAAATATATTTAATGTTTCAGCCTTAATGTATCACTCTCACTTTCCTAGAATCCCCCAATCTGGCACATATAACCTACATAACATTTTTTTTTAATGTTATATTAATGAAAGTACTATTTCTGCTTGCAATAGATGCACACCCTTAATCCTGTTATGTATACTGAATATTCACAGAGTTATAAATACAGCAGAACACTTGTGCAGTGACAGTTGGTGTGTAGGAGGAGGCTTTCATGGGAAAGCCCATAGAAGTCAGGATGTGTGCATGTCTCTCACATGAACGCACACGTCATATCATATTTATGCGCTTGTCATTCTGCCTGACGTTCGGCAACGTTCGCTGAACCGGTCTGAGAATGAAAAACAAAAAGACACCGTAAACGGGTGCGTTTGTGTAAAACCAATTGTTTCCGTCTCAGTGCTGCGTCCGGCTCCATCTTCAGCCAGACGGCAAACTGTTAGTCGTTTCCCACCGATGAACACAGAGCACAGCTCGTTGCAGTATTCACACACATCCATCTTTCCGTTCCTCCCGTCCATCTTTGCTTTCTGGTCTGCCCACACTGAAGGAACAGGCAAAAGGGGAATGAGAGACTACACAAACAAGCCCATTTATCCTCATTTTGAGGCATTGATTGACCCTTTTACACAGCCCCTGGACCAGAACAATATTTCATATTTCACTCTCTCCATCAGTATTTCTGCTCCGAGCGAGATAAAGTGAACATAATAATGCATCTGCTGCAGGCAAACTGCTAAGTGAGTCTGAACTTCAGCCATTTTGCACTAACTCAGCCCGGACATTCATATCAGCAGGATGTTTTCCCTTCATCATTCACAAACCATTCTTATAAGAGCTTCTTATAGGGGTTAAACAAAAGGGTCGATATTTAGAGAAAAGTGGGAAACCTCATCCACTCACTAGTCTTAACTAGCCTGTATGTATGAATGCTTTATTGATCCGAAAAGGGAAATTGCCCCCCTTCTTTGTTTTTCTTTTTTTCAGTCAGCAGTGAAACAGTATGGTGCATAAATAAAGTGCAGTACATAAATTAGTATTAACCAAATAGGAACAAATGGTACCTGGGAAGCAGAACATATGATAAAATAGCATTTAAATCCTGCTGTGGGTGATTTATTATAGACCCAGAGACTTTAATTGTGCTGTAATTTGAATCTTTATATTGACTGCCAAGCCTTTCCACCCACACCCAAAGCAGCTGTTAGCTATAACCAGTTGCTCTAAACTACAGATCATATCTAATAATTGATATGTGCTGGAAGAAAAAAAAACAAACAAAAAAAACAATACAAATGGACACAGAGAGGACACAGGAATTTGGGGCATCGTGGAGTGCTTTAACAACAATGCATTTAAATCCAGGCAATTCTTTTTGTCTTTTTTCTTTTTAACAAAGAGAAAACAAAACTCCCACATACTAAGATTTAACATTTATTTTGAAACAACAAAAAATCAGTCAAAAAAAAAAAAAGACAAAAAAAAAAAAAAAAAATTAAGAAACATAAAAACAATGCACAAAGACCAAATTAAAATATTTTTGTACAGCTATGAATTTTGGATTGAACATATCCAAAGTTAAAATGATTTCCACTCATATATGTCACAGTGACAGCACAGATGTGTCTTCTTACGAAAAAGGAAACCAAAATAAATCCAGACACAATACACATTAAACACACTCATTCACAGAACTTATGAAGAAACTTTTGACCTGCGTTTCTCACAAAACGTAATATGAAATATGATACATATCGATGTATGGAGGGACGATTAATCCGTCACGAAAAAAATATCTGCATCCATCGACGCTGGTCAAATGCGACACAAATTTAAGAAACTTTATAAAATATATACATACAATATATACATATACATAAACACACACATGTATATAAACTCGCACACGGTGTGAAGAGACCTTATATACATTTGTGAGTGTATGTATCTGTATGTACATTATGTATACATTTTATCAAATCTATGTGTACAAACTATTCGAAGTAGTTAAGCAGACCCGTAGGGAGAAATAAACAGACTATGGGTGTGTGTGTGTGTATACACATTGGTTGGACACATCAGGTCGAACTGACTAGTGACCTAGTCAAGTCACTTTCAGTTGTTCAAGGAATGTGAATGAAATGCGCAGAAGACTGTGATGCATGGGGTTTTCTAAAAGAAAATAATGAAGCTCCTTGGTCTGTAGTTTCAGCCAGAAAAAGTCTTCTGTAGGTGAGAGGGTGAGAGGGTGTAAGAGAAAGAGAGAGAGAGAGCTGTGAGAAAGCCCATTAATTGCTGTGAGGGGAGATGTGGCACTAACAGCATCCTTTTTGTCTTGTAATATAATATCTATAATGGTACACAATTACTGCAGCTTTTATCAGCAGGCGAAGTTGATCATAAATAAAAAGATTGTATAACGGCCTCTAATTTAATCTCTTCATATACACCCCCCCCCCCCCACGAAATAGAGAGAGAGAGAGAGAGAGAGAGAGCAGTGCTTCAGATAGGTCTTGGTGCATAACAGAGTTTAGAGAGGATTTTCCACAGAAAGCTACACATATCATTCTTATACATGAGCTGGCTTTCTTCTGGCTCAGTTTTCTTTCTCTTTCCATCACCAGTCTGAAGTGGAACAGTCTATACCATATCATCAGCCCTTACTCATTCCCTCATCCAAAATTGTCTCTCTCTTGTTTATTCCCCCTCATCAGTCATCTTTCAGCCACCTAAAAGCACAGCCGGCTGTGATTTTCCTCCACTCTTCACTTCCCTCCTCACACTCTCCTTTTGTTCTTACGGAGCAGAAGGTAAGTTCTGAGCTTCAGTTTGCTCCGCCTCAAAGCTCTTCTCCTCCTGCGGTCTGCCGATCCAGGTTCCATAACCCAGCTGACCCAGAGTCTTGAAAAACTGCTCTTTGGCGCGCTGGAAAGGAGTGGCGGCCATCTTGGCATGAGCGTACGAGGTCAGCGCTAGCAGGTCGCTCCGGCCGGCCCGTCTGCACACGTCCCGGAAAAGACGGAACATGTTGGACTTGGAGACGCGGGATACCTCCATCTTTGGACTGTGCAGAGAGACAAATGGTAAAAAAAGAGAGAGAGAGAGAGAAAAAAATAAGTATATTTGAGATAGAATCGAGAAGACGAGACATTATTATGATTATTGTCCTTGTGGATAATAGCACCACAGGAACAGTTTTTAAAGATTTCCAGGTATATTTTGTTAGCTAAACTGTCTGGACAGATGGCCGTGTTATATCTGTCCTGTGTCGCCGACACCCTATTGGCTGCCAAACAGATCAGACCGTGTGAATGCCAGGCCTCTTACCTGTCCACTTTGCCCTTGGTGCCATCCAGTACCTCTACTTTGAGCTGGTCTGGTAGGCTCCAGTTCACACTGGATTCTTTGGTCTTTCCTGTTTGACGTGTTGAGTCATACACACTCACTCTGCCGACCTACATACACACAGACAACGAGAGCATTTGTTTAATTATTGAGATGCTTCTCTTTATACATACCCCTACATTAAATCCACCTGATACAGAATTCTTACACAAATCTTCACTCAAATGCTTCCTCTGTCTCTCTGTCAGTGTGTGTGTCTGTGTGTGTGTGTGTGTACATACCTCAGGGTGGCAAAGTGTGAAGTGAGGAGGTAAGCTTTTAGGTAACTCGCTGCCATCTCTGGCCAATCGGCAGCACACTGCTCGAGTCAAATGACCGTGGTTGTACAGATACCCTTAAAAACAAGAAAAAAACACATATATGAATACAGTTAGAAATTTTTCATAATGAGTCTGATGGGGTTTTGAGTCTGTGTGCAGCTCTGCTATACCCAAGGTAATGGATTGAAGGTACACTGGGTGTATAAAGTGGCTGAGCAGCGCCCCCTGCAGGCCCAGAACGTTCCAACGCAGGATCTTGTCGCTGCAGCTCATGGTTCTGAGGCGCTCACCATGCTGGATTCCGTCCCAAGTGGGCACGATGGCACTCGACTCCACCGGGATGGTACCCTCTCCTGGGACGGAGGAGAGAAAACAAAACGTTATGGAACAGAGCATTTAAAAAAAAAGAAAAAAAATAAGCCCTGCTATATATATATATATATATATATATATATATATATATATACCCACACACACACACACACACACACACACACACACACACACACACAGAGAGTCAGCCAAAAAAATGTGTGCATACTTCAGGAAAAGAAAAAACTTAAATATTTTAAAATATATTTTAAATACTAAATTTATTGCTATACGTTTTAGATATAGTATAATATATATTATTGATATTATTATATTAATGTAATATACTATGTTTTTGTTCCTGAAGAGTGTATACATTTTTGGGGGGCCGACTCTGTATATTACCAGTCAAAAGTTTGGAAACACTTTCCAATTCCATGGTCTATCCTGATTTTTTTTTATTTCTGTCTACACTGTAAAACAATATTGAATGCATCAAAACATGCCATAATCTCCTTTGAACAGTTGATACTTATGCTCTGTAAAGCCTTCATAACGGCTCTAATCTGAGGTTTGTTAATTGGTGATTTCTGAGGCTGGTAACTCTAAATGAACGTCTTCTCAGCAGCAGAGGTAAGTTTTATCCTGATTTGGTCTAAAATTTAAATTTTTTTTAATTATAATTCTCAACTAACAATTTTTGATAAATAATTGATTCAATGAAATGCTTGTGAACGCTTCAACCAAACAGGATGCTCTGCTGCCTGCCAATGTATGCATAGTTTAGAGTGCGCCATCTGCAGGTTTACATGAGTACAGCAGCATTTTCCACTTCAAATGCAAACCAATAGAAATTTAATTTCTATATTTATATTTCTGCATATATTTAAAAAAAATCTATTTTGGAGTCTGTTAGGTGACACATGAAAAAAATTATACCACAAGAAAGGAATCTTGATGCATAACTGATTTTTCCCCCTATTATTTTTAAATACTTTTAAAAGTGAGAAAAGAAATATCGGCAAACATACTCTTAATGAGGTCATTTGTGCCATTATCTGCTGTTAATCTAGAGAGTTAAAATGGTATAATTAATAGTCACATATCACAATATATGTCAATATAATCTCAATGTGATTTTTTTTATCCAGTCACACAGCCTCTAATATATGCCCAAAAAGGTTTCAATATTTCAAATCTAGCCAAATCCTACATTCCACATCATGACCCAATTGATTCAACTAATTCCTTAAAGACCAGATTTATGACCTCAGCAAAAATTTATCAACCCTTATGTAAGACTCATAGACACGCATTCTGCTCCTATAGCTCATATGAAACTGCATTAGTGTCTGCGCAATGTTACTTGCTTTTACAGGTAGGGGCGCGACCTAACAGTCTGTACAAAAGAAAGAAGGGCTCACCATTTTCCACTTTGGTCCTGAGCTTGCCCTGTTTAACATTCTCAAACAGGGGCATGTGACCTGAGCCTGTGACCTCCGCTATATCGCTGCATGATTTATCGAACAGTGCACCATCGCCACAAGGAGCAGTGCTGTAAGAGATACACAGACAGACAGACACCATGTTCTGTAATGACTAGTAATTACAGCCTATTTTGGACAATTATCTGTAACTGTGATGCAGAGGCGATTATCTGTAAACATGACCCAGTCGGTGTCTCTTAACGAGAAAGCTCATGTGCCAGGTTGTATACGCTGTGATTTAAACACACACATCTTACCTGATGTACAAATGGAACGTGATGTCATCTTTGAGTTTGAGCAAACCGTCCTCTGCGACCGTGAAAATGTTGTCTTCTTCGGGACTATCCCAGCGCTTCATTAACTCGCTGTACAAAAAGCTGTGCAAGGGACAGAGAAGTGGGATGGAGGAAAGGAGAGAGAGAGAGAGAGAAATTAGAAGGAAAAAAAAAGAAAAAAAAGAGATGAGTGGCTGCTAGTGCTGAGGGCAGACAGGCTATAGAATCTCAGACGGCTCTGGGCTGAAGCCGCAGCACATATAAATTTACTTCACTTGTTAATATATTTATGAGAATGAAATAAGACTCCATCAAGGCCAATATTGCAATGGACAAAATGCATCTTGGCAAGAGTGCAGATGTAAAATGATACCGGATGAAGCCTCTTCTGGAAATGATTTCAGCATGGCAGTCGTTAACGGTATCACCTTTAAGACTCAGCTCCTCTCCTTTAACGCAGCGATTTCCTGCAGTGGTACAGTAGAGCAGAAGTAAAGTCAGCACAGTGTTACAGTATGAAGGTTGAGTTCTTAACATTCTTAATTAAATTCTGTTCCACTGACTATTGATAAGCATACAACTAACGGCCTTTAGTTTTACTTTAATTGAGATGAGTTAATTGTTTTGTCAATCACAAATGATGATAACCTACAACACCTACAGTACGTAGATGAGGGGTTGATGGTTCAGGAACACAGACCAAACACTAGAGGGCAGCATGCATCCAGTTCGAAGAGAGATTTGGCAATGGAAGGTACAATAAACACAATGCCAAAACTCAACCAACGATGCTCAAGGACTGCATGAATTTTTGATGTCAAGATGTACAGGCAGTAGGGAAACTGGATAACTCTACAATACGTTGTAACTTCAGGCACGTCAGTTGAAGCTGCATCAGGACAAGGTCTTTCTATACAGTAATTTATTTTACTAGCGCATGTTGCAAAACTGAAAAAAAAAAAAAATCTAGGGTACAGTCAAAGAGCTGCTTTGGAAATGGTTTCAATACAAACCTATTATATTAAAGTACAGTATGCACCAAAATATACAGTACTGAAATGAAAAATCAACAATATTGCCTTTATTTTTTGACATCTGTGAGTTTATTTCTCATGAAAGAAACTAACATACACACTGTCAGAATGTTGATTTACCACAGTACATGTAATGTAATTATTCAAAGTGTGTGTGTGTGTGTGTATGTGTGTGTGTGTGTGTGCAGCGCACACATAGGTTCTCAACCCGGATTCGCGGGAAACAAAGGTTGCTGATACAGAATCCTACAAAAGGAGATGATTTGCTCACATAGCGTTAACACAGAACACTCCCATAAGGGCGAAATTTCATAACAATAGACAGAATAACTGTTACTTAAGACGGTTCTGGCCTCGGCTGATGCAGACAGCTGTTCTCTGAGGACTTGTGACTGCAGTCGCTCGATAGTTCAGGACTGGAATTTCCAACAGTCTACCTGAGCCTTCAGTAATGAACTGGACTCCATATTAACTTTAAGACATTAACTGTTATATAGAATTTCCAGCCACCTAACGCACAGTATGACTGCAGATCAATCCCTGCTATCCTGTTATCACTTAAATGAGGATGGGTTCCCTGTTGAGTCTGGTTCCTCTTAAGGTTTCTTCCTATTGCCTTCTCAGGGAGTTTTTACCTCGCCACCGTCGCCCTCGGTTTGCTCATCAGGGACAATTTGATAATTTTGATTTATACACATTCACATTTCATACAAACTTCCATAATTTTCTCTTGATTGTGTAAAGCTGCTTTGTGACAATGACAATTGTTAAAAGTGCTATACAAATAAAATCGAGTCCTATTAGTAAAATTTAATTTACTTGGTGCCAAGTCTTATTAAATCTCTCTCTGGACTGTTCTATCACCTTGTTCAAAGTCCTTGTTCACAACCACTTCCGTATGAGAGGAAACAGCTTCCATTTTCACTACTGGGAACACGTGTGGCTGAAGCTATGCCCCATCGACAAACGCACATGCGTGTTCGAGATGCGCGAGTTTCAGTACTGTATCTTTTGGCTCATAACTTAAAGGCAGGATGTGGCCTGTCTGTCAGCTCAAGTTATAAAAATGATGCGCGTGTGTGTGTTTGTGTTTGCAATTCATACCTGTCCCAAGGCTAACGACTGTGCCCAGGCTGTCAGCACCTCTCTTCATGATGATGGTGGCAAGGATTTTCCTACCCAAGAGGCTGTGCTGAATGCGAGAGGTGAGCGCATTGAAACGCTGGTGACTCAGCATGGCGAACTGGTCGTGCAGCGTGCTACCCGACACCGGCAGCTGTACCACATACGCAAACAAATAAACAAACAAACAATTAAACTACCTTTCAAAAAGCACTCATTATTGTGACTGTAATTAGCTATGGAAGGGGGATGAGTGAGACAGATACCTCTGCCGTGAGCTCTCCGGTGCGTGCCGCCTTTTCTGCCTCTCCTATCAACACTCGGAGCGCTGCGTCAGCGGCCTCCTGCTTGCCCTGCTTTTTATTGCTGGCACAAACTGCCGGAAACCAGCGACCTCCCAGCTTCGCTTGATAGGTAAAGCTGTGAGACAGGGACAAAAAAAAAAAAAACAAGTTAGAGCCAGGTTAACCTCCTGGGTCACATGAAGACATCATTTTTTGGGTTCGCTGCACCTTTATACTTCATTCTGTCTAACTTAGACACCTTTTGTCCTCATTAATAGACACTTTATAGCATCATCTAATGGTAGCAAAAGCACAATACACTAATTAGTAGAAACACAAGAGGGTGTTAAACTCAGTTTTCTGTTCAAAGACAATTGGGTCCTACTACCAATCCCAAATATATAGGGGGGAAAAAATGCATGCGAAATTACAGCTTTGTTTTTTTTTTTTTTAGTTTAAATGCGAAAATGGGCCAACATACAGTACATGATCTGAAATGAGTGCTCTCAATAATAGAAGAGGCTTTTTTTTTTTTGCAGACAGACACAAATGTACAAGTATTCAATACAATGCCATGGAGAAGGACAGGCATAAACATCTGTGTCAAAATCAAAATATGCAGATCGGTTGATTCACTGCGGCAACCTCTAACGGGAGCATCCATAGGAACAACAATTATGACAGATTTGCTGGAAGACGATACAGAAAATAAATACCTACAAAGTGCACCTGGAAGCAAATAAAGGTCAGTACAAATCTATCTAAAGAACTAGGAGCCAAGTGCGACAGTGAGTCTGCTGTACATGTGGATGTGTACCGTGGCTCGTGTGCGGGTCCTGACTGGCCCACAAGACGGATCTCAGCAGCGAAGCCTCGCGAGCGTGCGTATTCCAGCAGACCCGAGACAGCGTTGTTGTTTAGGTGGTTGATCAGGTCGCCGACCCCGGCCTCGTGTGCTGCCTGGAGCTCAGCTGCTGTCAGCGGGGGCAACGATGGGCACGGGGGCACTGCCTGGGACAGATCGCCCTCGCCGAGTGGACAAAACGTGTGCTGTGGCTAGCATAAACAGAGTAGAGTGAGACGCCCAGTGGGTGTAAATGAATGTGCTTCTCTACTATTCTGAAATATTTAAAAAACACTGTACAGACTAAAACCTCTGAGGACCAGAATTCTATTTATCCGTGTTCTTTCTTGCATCGTACTCCTTAATTTTGTTTCTCCAACTCTTAGGACAGTTTCCTAAATTGTTTTATTGAATTTGAACCACTAATCCTTGCCTCACACGCAGAATTAAACTGAATCCAATTTCCATTGCTAGGCAACCCGAACTAATTACTGAACTAAAAATCTATATTTATATACAGTAGATATTTTAATATCTTCTTGCTCTTCTAATTTACAAGAACTTCCAAAGTTAGTATACACAGTGGAGAAATCCTAACTTGATTCAACACCTATTCAATTGATTTAATCGCTCTCGTCTCATCTTCTCTAACTCGTGTGTTTCCACATAAAGAACTGTCAGACATTTCTCTTTATACCTTGTTGAGCTGCAGTTGTCCTTCTGCCATGAGAACCTTCACAGCTTCCTCTGCAGCCAGTTGCCGCGCTGCCTTCTTACTAGGTGCGTACGCCTCCGGGTAAAGACTGTCTCCGACTTTAACTTGGAACATGAAACTAATGCAAAAAAAAAAAAAAAGAGAGAGAGAGAGATAACAGATTTTTTTTTCTTTTTCCGGTTATTAACAGTTATTAGCAATGAATCTAGTAAACAGATTCAAATTAGCAAGTTCATGTCAGTTAAGGATCCTAACTGTACAGTAACGTCTTAATCAAAGCGTCAAATCCTGAAAGATGTAACAGCAAAGGCATGTGCCAGGAGGTTTTGTTTTTCCTTAAACCTCCCAACTAGGATATTCTTGGGTGAAGAATTTCCCTTTCACTGGCTTTTCTGTCAGATTAAATTAATCTCCATTTAACCTCACTGCTGCTTTAAATGAAAAAGCAGAAAGTGTAGTCTTCAAGTGGCCTCTGTATTGTCAAAGCAAGTGTTCCAATAGATGCTAAGAGATGCTAGGACCTCTGCTTATCATGTCAGCATGACAATATCTCTGTGTTTCAAGTGATGTCTGTTTCATACAATGTAGTACATCACTATGATACACTTATAGTAAAACCTTGAATCACAAGCATAATTCGTTCCAGAAACGTAGTTGTACTATACACTTGTTCATGCGCACTGCGACAGATCATGGGAGACAATCCCATGATCCCACAATCCCACAGCATGCGAGAGAGAAAAAAAACCATCGACTCAGTTGTGATGACGTGACACTCGGCCAACAAAGTGTATACGCACTGCTCGTATTTCAAGACCTCGCAGGTTTATCAAGTTAAAATGACATTTTATAAAATTTTTTGCTCGTTTTGCAGACCAAGTTACTCGCAATCCAAAGTTTAACTGTAGTTCTTGAAAAATGAACCACACAAAAGTCTAGCATGGTAGTCAGAACAGAAGAAAGGAAATGTCACCACAGAGACCAGCATGAATCCAGCAAGACCAAATGATGTTCAAATTTTTTTTTCCATTATATATTCTCATTTTATGTATTCATTATATTTAATGAGGCAAAGGTTTGGTGTGGCTGCTACTATTTTGCCTTCTTGTTTGCTTTTGGCTCAAATTATCCAGACATGCAAATTAGAAGGTTACCTATATAAAGTCAGTAAAATCTGAAAGTAACTGCTACCAGAACCATGTATACTTCTTTTTACATCCTGCCTTCAGAAAAATCATAAATTCTATGACTGAACCCTAGATGATAGGGAACGTTAGCACCAACTATTACAAAACCTCTTACCGTGGGTCATGCGCCGGACCCTCCTGCCCAGTATTAATAAATTCAATGGGGTAGCCGCTACGTTGGCTGTGCTCCATTAGAACTGAAACAGGGTTCTTGCCACCTGGCAGGGAGCGGGACAAGGCCTTCGGTGGCTCCTCCAAACTCTCCTTTAGAATACAGTGAATAAAGATGTACAGTCAACTGTTATGTAAAATACACTCAATTTTAGCACATCATCATTAAGGTAAAACACACAGAGAGAAAACTCACAAAAGAGTCCTCAACCGAATCATTCATCTCTGCTACCGGCAGCGCAGGCTGCTCTGGTTCATCCTCCACGCTAGCACTTCCCTCCAGCTCCTTGTAGAGAGCCCGAAGGGTCTCTGCAGCTGCGACCTTCTTTGCCACTTTTTTGTTTGAACCTTCAGCTGGTGGGAACCTACGTCCATCAAGCATCACTTGCATTCGAAACCTAAGGAAAAAAACAAACAACGGTGGCTTTGCGGTTAGCACTGGCACCTCTAGGGTCTAGGTTCGATTCCCGCATTTGTGTGCATGGAGTTTGAATGTTCTCAGGTACTCCGGTTTTCTCCCACAGTCCAAAGACATGCACATTAGGTTAACTGGTGTTCCCAAACTGCCTGTATTGTGTGTGTGGCTATGTGAGTGTACCCTGCAATGGACTGGCACCCTGTCCAGGGTGTACCCCACCTCGTGCCCCAAGTCTCCTGGGATAGGCCCCAGGCCCCCCCTGCAACCCTGTATACAGGATTAAGCAGTATAAATGATTAATGAGTGTCTGTTATGATGGTTATGCACAGAAAATACACAAATAGTCAACTGAACAACACCAACAAAAAAACAACTTTAGCTAACCTGGGGTTATGTGAGGGTCCTGACTGTTCAAGGAGGAGGAATTCACAGTTGTATCCAAGGTACTGCGCGTACTCCATGAGGCCACTGACTGGGTTCTTGTTGAGTGCCAGTCTTAGCTTTTGCAACCTGCTGGTCTCTGAATTCTGAGCTGAGGACAGAGGTGCCGCCAGAGACACGGCCACCTCGGATCGGATTGTGTTCAGGAATTCCGGTATGTCATCTGAAGCCCACTCTGAATGTCCACCGTTCTCTTCGTCTGCCTGGTAGTACGATGGTAAAACGTCATTTTCATCTGAGGGGATTTTTTTAAGAGGAAGTACAGAGTCCTCATCAGAATGGGACTGCTTGTCAAGCATTCCATTCCCAAACATGCCGTCCTTGCTATCACATTTCTGACCTGCTGAAAGGTTCTCCCAGTTCACCATTTCCTCCAACATTGCAGATCCACATAACATGTTTGGGGTTGTTTGTGCAGCGTTCACTGGGCTTGACGCATCAGGTATCATAGAGGCAGCAACAGCTGCTTTCCTCTGGCGGTCCATCTTCTCACGGCGGTGAGCAGTCAGCTTCCAAGTGGGTGGTTTACTGCCCGAGATACAACAAAGGTCACCGTGCTTTTCCATGGCATACAGTGTAGGATTAACCTGCTTGGCATTTCGCAAGCCCAGATTTTTGGCAATCATTAATGCATGGGCTTGGTCAGCATCATAAAGGTATTGAAAGATTTGCTCCTTGTTGTGGTTTCCGTCCATTGTGGTGGCAAGACTTGATTCCGCTTCAGTGGATACGAATGTATCTCCCGCCTGGTCAGAGTACAGACCTTCAGAGGTACTTTCTTTGCCAGAGTCTTCACCGGAATCACTGCTCGCCTCTGTAGTGGTTAATGTTGCACTGGGCAAGTTCCTGCCTAGAGTTACGTCCTCATTAATCACCTGGTTTGGCTTTGTAAATATATCCTGAGCAAACTTGTCGGTTTTTGCTCTAAATTGGGTTCCCCCGTGGGTGGACTCAGTGTCCCCTTCTTTCCACAGTCTCCAGAGCGGAGGGGGCCCTTCTATCTTCACTGCTTGGTTTAAGTAGTATAAATTGTAGAGCGCCTGATTAACAATCTTCTTGGGCAATCGAAACCTTTTAGCCAAGGCCTTGGCCTGGACTGTTTCACCTGGATGCAATGAGGCCAAAAAATTGAGCACCTGCTGTTGGATTTCTGATGTCAGCTGCACGACATATATACCTGAAGAAAGTAAACGGGAAGCCTTCGTCCCAGAACTTTCAGAGGAGGAACTACTACTGGAGTTCTCTAGTGATAGGGAATGAAAGGCTGAAGACAGTCCAGAGGTGTCACAGTCCACCCAGATGTCACGCTGATACTGATTATTCTGGCTTCTTAAGTGATGTTGCTCCCAGCCAGACTTGGGTCCTGAATGGTATCTGGTGTTAGACCCTTGCTCCCAGCTTGGTCTGCCTCGAAAATAACCCCCTCTTCTCGCGTAACTACTGGGCTTTTGAAAATTAAAGTATCCTGTTTGCCGCTGGGGAGGACTGCTGAGATGTTCAGACTGGTGTGGTACAAACCTGGGTGCCTCAGAACTCTGTCCCCTTAGGAACAGGATCTGTTGTTGGCGAAAGTCTGCTGCGTCACCAAAAGCCCCTCTATGTGATGACAACCTCTGAGCTTGGATCGGCAAGGATCCAGGGTACTGAGATGTAAAAGGACACGAAGGACCGCTTGAAGAAGCTCCAGGAGGACAGGTGGACGAGCTGATGTTGGGGATTGGGACTCGAGGGGATCTGGGGTAGGCTGGGTAAGTTTGGGGGTAAACTCCTTGATTGGATTTGCTCTGGTGGGATGAGGGGGAGAATCGCTGGTACTCTTTAGAGTGCCCTCCTCTACCTCTGCTCATAGCGCAGGGGTGGAGGACACAGGAGCTCACTGCCTACTGGCTTTGGGTAAATGTCCAGACTGGGAGCAAGACAGCACCAAAATAGATGCGTGTTAAATGGACATGTATGCAGCACAGCTTTACCTGGTAAGAAAGAAAACACGCAGATGTGAGCACAAAAAAGGGAGCCAACAACGGACAAAATCTTTAAGCAGTTAAATTTTCTAATCTGTTAAGAGGACTGCATTGTTTTTGTATAATTGCATTGCTCATACAGTAGACCTGGCTGAAATATGAATGACGGGTTTAATATTAATGTGCTTGTTCTAATACATTGCTGTTGGTAGACTAATAAGTTTCTGTCTGTTGTTGCAGCTCGTAGACAGGATCTAATAGGTGATTAAATGATGCACAGTGTCACTTATTAATAATCAATCATCAATAAAATAAAGATGTCCTTTTTTTGCATTACCACATGGTTTGTCTTGTGCTATTTCTTGATTAATACATAAACTCAATGAACTCGGGAACAATCTGGCTGCAAATTCCCAGACTACTGCATTTCAATAACATGGCAAAAGGTCTTTTGATAAATTATTCATATTTTTTCGCCCTTAGTAAGTATTACAGACATTCTCATGTGGTGGACAAGTGAGACAGTCTGTCAAAAAAAGATGCAGAGAACGGGAAAGGACAAGAGCGCACACACAAGGACATCCTGTACTATTGTAAACAAAATGAGTGCGCTATGAAAAAACAGTGACAATAAATAATCTGTTGATGGACACCCATAAGGCACTTTATTGTGAACAAGAAGCAAAATGTACCATTTCTAGTTTTCATGCGCACATCTTTTGAGATGGCAGTAACATATTTTCAGAGGTGTTTTATTAGTGCAACCCCTCTCCCATATTTCCCCCTAAAAAGCTAACATTAAGGCTGGGCAATATGAAGGCTATATGTGGAGATGTGTCATTATGATAAATTATAGGGACAGGAATTATCAGGGACCTCCTGATACAATATTATTCACGATATCTAGGTGCAGCCATGGTACACTTTCAACAGAGTTTTTTTTTTTTTAAAACAACAAGTTCATCCATTAAAATAAAAAGCAGCTGATGTGATTCTAAATTGAAAACAAAATAAATTAAAAAATTATAATAATAAAAAAAGCAATACATTATTAGGTTCCATGAAGGCTTAGCGGTGGCCACTGTTGCCCCACACCTCCGTGGCCCGGGGATTAAATCTTGCCTCTAGCAACTCCACAGTCCTAATACATGCAGTTTAAGCTGGCTGGCATTTCCAAATTGCCCGAAGCCTATGAATGGATGTCAGAGTGCATGCACACCTATAGGTTGTCAGAGGTTGGGTTCTTAGCCATTCTGAATGTGAATCATCAAGCAACCTCTCTATACGATATTATCAAGATACCTTTGTGCCGTTTAAATTAAATCGTGATTCTATAAGTATAACGATTTTACGAATATTCAGATTCAATATTCAATTTTCTCAGATTTTAACAATTTTAAACATTTTTTAAAAAGTTTAAAGGAGTAATTAAATGTAGCCCGTTCCTTATAACATTTCTTTTCTCACTTAAAAACCGAACACAGCATTTAAACAATACAAACTAACTTCAAATACAAGCGTTTAACATTTATCTTCAAATTTAATTAAACAAAAAAGCTACATTTTAACTGAGCGTCAGGTATTTCCACCAAAATTATTATTTCTAAACAAACTTCTAACATCTAGACCTTCTAAGAAGGGCACGCGAGGCTTCGAAAGCATGCAATCTTTAACTACTGGTGCTTGCAGTGTTTTCGGACTTGTGTAAGCTTGTGTAACAAAGTTGGTTTGAGACTAATTCACTCACAGAATTTGGTGAAAAGAGCAGATGGGAGGCTTTTTATGTTACATCTTCAGAATTTGAGATGGTTGTTGGAATTTTTGTCCGTCTGTCTGTCTGTTTGTGCACACATCACGTACAAACTACTGAACGAATTTTAATGGTGTTTTCACAGGTGTATTTGGCTGAACTTGAGGTGACATATAGGCTTTGTTTTAGCCTATACTGTACTGCAGACGCCGTGTAAACAAACCGATATCGCGAGCTTACAAGAACCGTGATACGATATTTCTGCCATATCACCCACCCTCATGTAAACAATGGGGCAGGTGTAAAGAAACATGAACCACAGTAAAGATGCCAGATCTTTCCCTGTTGACAAATATGTACATGTTTCAGGTTTGGATTAATTACACACTTACCTATTGTGAATGCAGGATGTAAAGAAATAAAAGATAAAAGAGAGAGAGAGAGAGAGAGAGAGAGAGAGAGAGAGAGAGAGATCACAAGAGAGTTACAGAAACGTCGCGTCCTTTTTACTATGAAGTAAACTAGCAAATCAAACCTAAAATGCTAGCTGCTATAATCCTCAACTGCAAACACACACACACAACGCGCATTTAATACAAAAAATTACAGCATACTAGCAGTCTTAAACCAAATACATCATAACTTAACAGTATTTAAGAGGGGAAAAAAACAACACAAAACAGTTAAATCGTGCTTTTCTTGATAAACGAAACCCGGCAGCTGCTATATTGTGGAAGACATCGGCGCCTCAGAGTTTCACTTTCCATTCCTCTCAACTCTCGCGGGTATATCACGGCCGCCACTAGGGGTCGCCAAAACGTACGCGTTGCAAACTCCATGCCAATTCTGTCAGTCATATACTGGATACACACACGTGTGTATAAATATAAAGCTAAAAAATATTCAACCTGCTTTACATTATTATTATTATTATTATTATTATTATTATTATTATTATTATTATTATTGTTATTATTTTCTTTACTTTCAAGTGTAGACTGTTAGAGACAGTGAAAAGATGATAGAGTTACACACAGTGTGCGCTGACCAACTTGATGTTGATAAATATTTCATTAAAGGGTTGTTGCATTGTCAGTTACAGTGCTATTAGTGCACCGTGAAAGCTGTATGAAGAGACGAGGAAGGCTTGCACATGTGTATTCTTTTAGTGAATCGAATTATTGAATTCATTACAGACTTCCCACATGACATTTGTTTCTGTTTCTCCAATGCAAGTTGACTCATATTAAGCAAAAGAAATCATTAGATATCTAATATGGAGCTGTGCAGAATGCACACAACACAACCGCCCAATTAGACAGGTTGATACATGATTAATGTTGCAGCAATGATAAAAAAAAAAATTAAAAAAAAGTTCTGTTTTCTTAACCTTTTCCCCCGCATTAAATTCCTGTGAAGTCTGAGGAACCTTTGAGTTCTGCATTCATCCTTACAAGCATGCATCTACTGAGTCTCAGTGCTCCAGCTTCTGCTAGACTTTACAGTCAGAGACGGCTGTAAAGCAAGATGCTGCACATTCATAACAGGTTTTATAACTGTCCTGCAGGTCACACCTGTGCTTTTTTTTTCATCACGATCTTGCAAACTGAAGCACCACGGATAAACACACAACTGCTAAGAGTTACGGTAGATTTAAGTGTACAAATCTGTGCAACCTTTCAAAATGTAAAGAATTTACAAAAGAAGATAATAATTATCCCATTAAGTATACTTTCATCTTACCTGGAACAAAGTGTGCTTTTTATAACTATCTCCAGAAAGACTCGGCAAGTTAGTTTTCCCAGACAGACACAGAGAAGTCAAGTGATGGCATATGGATGTGAGGGAAACCCAGTCACATGCATGCTTTTAGAGGGGAAAAAAAAACAAAAAAAAACGCTGTTTCCAGCTCTCGCTTCGCGCACGAGAAGAAAACCCTAAGTGATACTACAGTTTATAAATACTTCAGAATGCCATCTATTTAATTTCATGCTGGATTTTTGTGCCGTCTGGTTGGAGTCATATTTCGCGTCTCCACAAGTGTCACCAAAATCCGTCCAATAAAGCATCTTTGGTATCGCGAGCCGCCAGCCTGAAACAAAACTCCGCCACCTGCGACTCTCTCCAATGCATAAAAGATGAAGACACGGCCGCTATGAGGGACATGGCAGGGGGAAGTGATGCATTTCTCATGCCAGAAACGGTGTTAACTCGCTCACTTACGGTCTGGACAGCACAGAGTTTACTGAAGCTTATGTTTCTCAGCCCTACTCCTGCATATATTGGTGTTTACTCTGCTCATTGGCTTATCAGCTAATTAACAACACCAGAGCAAGGTGGAAATGGGTTCGTGAGAAAAGAGAGAGAGAGAGAGAGAAAGAAAAAAAGAAAAACAAAAAACACCAAAATGTAAAGCATAATGCTACTTGTACAGCTTATACAAAGAACAGAGTTTATTGAAACATTACATCATATTGTTAACCGCACTGGGCATCACACACCGCATACTTCCACCATGATTGTAATATTACTAAAATATGATATAATAGGCTATTATTTGTTATATACAGTACAGACCAAAAGTTTGGACACACCTTCTCATTCAGAGAGTTTTCTTTATTGTGTTCTTTAGCCCAAACGCGTCTCTTCTGCTTGTTGCCTGTCCTTAGCAGTGGTTTCCTAGCAGATATTCTACCATGAAGGCCTGATTCACACAGTCTCCTCCTAACAGTTGTTCTAGAGACGTGTCTGCTGCTAGAACTCTGTGTGGCATTGACCTGCTCTCTGATCTGAGCTGCTGTTAACCTGCGATTTCTGAGGCTGGTGACTCAGATGAACTTATCCTCCGCAGCAGAGGTGACTCTTGGTCTTCCTTTCCTGGGCCGGTCCGCATGTGAGCCAGTTTCTTTGTAGCGCTTGATGGTTTTTGTGACTGCACTTGGGGACACTTTCAAAGTTTTCCCAATTTTTCGCACTGACTGACCTTCATTTCTTAAAGTAATGATGGCCACTCGTTTTCTTCTACACTTAGCTGCTTTTTTCTAGCCATAATACAAATTCAACCTCTTTGAATGAGAAGGTGTGTCCAAACTTTTGGTCTGTACTGTACTTTAGAACATAGGTTGCATAAAGCAGAGATAAAACACCACTTTTGCATCCGCTGAAAGTTTAATTTCGTCTTTTAAAATGGCAGTTCGTCTACCATTATTCTTCCCTTCATAACACTACCATATGCATGTCAAAACCTATTTGCTTGCTAAGAACAGTCTGTTTATAGAACATTTAATTTAACAAATCAGGCTTGTCATATTTCCCCAGGACAGTACAGCAATTTTCACCCCCATCACCAAATCATGGTGCAACATTCTTCTAAATCCCCCAAAACAACACACACACTGCTACCATCATATTGTCAATGTCAGCACCAAATACAGAAAATAATAAAAGTAAGCACTTAATTTTGATCTGTAAATGGGACAGGGCAGGGTTAGAATCTTCCTCACTTTACTTCATTTTAACACAGAGCAGTTTATTGTTTTCTGTGTCTGTTTTTTTGTTTTTTTTTTTGTCCGGACATAAAGCAATTCCAGCTTAGGTAGCCAAGCCAAGACATGCATGCATTCTCTCTTAATAAATAAAGCAACTGATTTGGTTCCACATACCCATGTTTGTCGCTCTTAGACACATTTAAGTGCGCAACTGGGTCAGATTTGTCTAACAAGATAACCGCGTTTGCTTTTTGACTGTCGCTATGATCAGCGTCAGAGCTGTCCGAGACAAATACAGGATTAACAGCACTACAACTCACAGGCAAATCAGATCCCTGAGACTGACGCAAAACAATTCAGTGTGTACTACATATACAGTACATAGTTATACACACACTGAACTGATCTGTGTTGGTTTTACAGTCTACAAATTTGAAATGAGCATTTTTTAAACTTTTACTCCTGGACTAACTGATCTTATGACTTCTCAGAAAATTCTGCAATATGGTCCAAAAAACACCCAACTGACATTTACTGTTTGATATTGAGATCATAATAATGTTTATCATGCCTTAAATTGTACTCTTAGAAGTAATAATGTTAAATTGATCTATTACTTGGGTATAATTGTATCTTGAAATTGATGTATGATACAATTTTAACATGCCATTTCTACCAAATTAATTTTAGGCAATTAATTTTAATTGAGATTAGGCCTTTGGAGCATTTCATAATTAAACAGCTGAGTTTCACAATAAATCCACTTCATTTACTATCATAAGTGCACAGAGATGCTATGAATTGGATAGAGTCTATTTCTATATACTGTTTATGGGATGGGATCTGCCAGGGAACTCCAGGTATGATATCATCACGATATCTATGTGCTAATTTAATGTGCATTGCAATTCCGTTAGGATCATAGTTTTATAAATATCCTAATTTGATTAATTTTTTCTTTCAGATTTTGTTACAATGCTAAACAAAACTTGGCAAATAATTTCCCCCTACCACACAGGATGCTGTGTTGCATGAATATTTTACAGCACAATGTCTGTAGGATAGAAGAGTGGAACGGAAACACTTTACTACTTCAAATGCAAACGTACGTAGATATAAAATTTATTTTATACAGAAGTATAACAGAAGTTTCCGAGTGGTGCAACAGAAACGCATCTTTCCATTAGCTAAAATCATGCGTGACTTTTTCTCCAAATGCTGTGAGCGAATTAGTCCCAAATTAATACAAAATCTTACACCAGTCTCAAAACCTGGCCGTCTGGGTTGGCTGGCTGCTCGCTGTCAAGTTGAGTTTTGAGACTTTGAAGACATTTGAGGTTGCATTTTTTTTTTACTCATTTTCATCCCGTGTGGTAGGAGGGAATTATTTGCCAAGTTTGAAATATTATTAGAAATGATAATTATGTTCAATGTCAAAAGTTTAACATCAGTTAAATTAACATGTTAAACTCTTGTATTAGAAGTTAGTTTGTATCGTTTAAATGCTATGTTTGGTTTTAAGTGAGAAAACTACTGTTAAACATAACTGGCTGCATTTAATTAACCATTAAACTTAAAAAAAAGATTTAATTGTAACAAAATCGGGGTAATATCGAATCGCGATATTTATAAAATCGTGATACTTATAGAATCTCAATATTTATCTAACCGCCGCCTAGGTATCGTGACAACATCGTATCGGTTGGTGACTGCTGACTCCTATCCCTAATGTGTGTGTGTTTTGTTTTTAAACTGTAGTAACAGCTATAAGACACATTATATAATGAGGTTGTGCTGCTTTCTCTTTGTTTTTATCCTTCAGCTCTGTTACCGGTAAGTGTCTAAAAGCCGCGCATCTGGATTTGACATGCCTTTGGCTTTACCGTGATTTAAAAGAAGCTGCACATCTACCTTGCCCGCCCACCCTGCAATGAGTTAGTATAACCTATAATAATAATGCCAACTGTCAAACTAGAAGACAAACTCTTGGCACTAACGTCACAATGCTAGCCGATGTGCATGTGCTAACCGCGTTTTTATTCCCTGCTCCTGCGTCCTGTTTAGCCTCTAATGCGCCACTGCAGCAACAGCAGCAGCATCCTTCTGTTCCCTCCTTCCCTCAGTCCTTATTTCACTCGCCATAACAAACAGTTATCGCGCAGCGACATTACCCCGCCAGTCAGGCATTAGCACTGAACAGTCTTTAGCGCATTACTTACCGACCTCAAACAGCGGACAAGCTCACAAGCCACTCGCGAGAACACAACGCGCCAAGCCAGGACAGCAGAGGAGCGTCATGTTTGTGCGACACATCCTCCGACGCTTTCTAATGACGCCACATAGTCCGAGAGAACGTCTCTGCAGTGTTTGTGTTTGTGTTGAGGACATTTTAGGTTTAATGGTTTAAGAAACTAGAAATAATGTGAATGTATTTAGGGAATTGAATATTGTGTAATTATGTAAGATATAAAATAAAATAAAAATCTAACATTATTAAACTGCTCATTCTAAAGTAATGGTGGATTTTGGGTGATAAAATTCTCCTGAAATGCATTTCTTCTTTCACACAGAACTTCTTTAATAGCAATAACTTACATCTTAAAGTTTGTGAATCCACAAAAAAGTAGAGCTTAATGCATTTTTTAAATTATGTTTAACAACTGGTAATACCGATAATGATAACACCAACGACAATTTTGAGAAACACCATAACTATTTAAAAGGTGTCCAAAAACAATGATGGGTAGCGTTTATACATAATGTACATAATGTCTACTAATCTATCTACCTATCTAATCTAATATAGAAACAGAGAACTAAAAAAATAGCTGTGCTCATTTTCAAGTTTGTAATCCCAACACTATAAACATCTTGCTGCCTCGAACCTCAGTCTTCTCCTTAAAGTAAACCAAATAATCAAAATGCACTGACAAACTTATTATCCTTATTATCTACTCTTCTGATTAACTACTCTTGGGTTTCAAGTCCCATTTGTTCATTAATTGTTAACAGCCTGATACAATTCTCCAGGTTACGGTCAGTGACATGTGAACTGAAGAAAGCAATACTGCTTTTTAAAAATATATATATACATTTAATAACATGTGTTACTTCTCTCCCTGGTAACACCAATGACAATAACACCAATGATGGTAACACCAATGACAATTTAGAGAAAAATCATAACTGTTTACAAAATAGCCTTCATATGTAAGACCACATGGTTTTTAATTATTAGATGTAATTAGCTTTTATGTCAAATTTTTCGACAGTTAGAACAATGATAGACTTTGCATTAAATTTCTAAATAAATGATGACATTTCTAAACAAATAAAGAGAAACATCTGACATTTTGCTCTTTTTTTAGTGACCTCTGACGCAGCAATTTCATAAAATTTTATAAAGTCTTTTTGTATAACAGTAACACAGTTGACATAGTACTGGGTGACTATAATTAATATAAAATATACATTAATCAATTAATGTTTCATGATTTTAGTGTTTAGCTTACGTTATGAATGAATGCTACGGTTGCTGCCTAATATATCATAACCATTGACAAGTGCGACGATAATTAAGGGCATTCACTTCACCTGGCAACTGTTATAATGTACATATACAGAGCCAAAGTGTAGACACACCTTCTAATTCAATGTTTTTGTTTAGTGATTATTTTGCAAGAACTGTAATGTCAAATGCATTTGCAAAACCAAGCTCCATGATGAAACTTGCTCTGATGAAGACCATCCCTGGAAAGCAAGATCAAAACCTACCTCTGTGGCAGAGGAGAAGTTCATTTAGAGTCACCAGCATCAGAAATCACCAATTAACAAAGCATCAGATTAGAGCTGCTATGAAGGGTTTATAGAGCATAAGTAGCAGACACATCTCAATATCAACTGTTGAGATTGATTATTGCATATTTTGAATTGTTTTACAATGTAGAAAGAAATACAAATAAGAAAAACACATGGAATTAGAAGGTGTCCAAACTTTTGACTGGTAGCGTCCATATATAATGTACTTCTTATCTACCATCTAATCAAATCTAGATAGAGAAATAAAAAGAAAAATAGCTGCGCTTACTTTAAACTTTACAATCCCAACACTATAAACATCTTCCTACCTCGAACCTCAGTCTTCTCCTTAAAATAAACCAAATAATCAAAGTGCACCGACAAACTTATTATCCTTATTATCTACTCTTCTGATTAACTACTCTTGGGTTTCAAGTCCCATTTGTTCGTTAATTGTTAACAGCCTGATACAATTCTCCAGGTTAGGGTCAGTGACATGTGAACTGAAGAAAGCAATACTGCTGTAACTAATCCCCTTCACTATTTATAAGGCTGGTCGCTACAACATTGCTTTTTTCTGAGTTGACGCCTCCCTTCTTACATTTAATCCCTGGTGTGATACATGATAGAGCTGTTCCGGCTTATACAGTACCTCCACTTTTCATACACATTCATTTCACTTGCACACAAGCCCTAAAACTCTAAAATAAAACAGATTATGCTCTGTATATCCATGCATGTAACAGTATGACATCACATACATCAGTTTAAAAGGTAAAGTTTGAAGTTAATGACTTAATCCCAAGCAAAACAAGTTTTACGTAATTCAGGAATAGATTACTGTCTGGATTTGCACAATGATGGTTTTTAGGATTCTTTTGCTCTTATCAAATGTAAGTCAAAGAAAGCGAACACCCCAAATATTTTTTCATTAAATTTATTTATTTAAAAGAATATGTTACAATTTATTTATAATGCTATATGACCAAGTTTCAACAAACATTTTCATGTTATTTCATTTCATCGGCTCGTATTTAAAATGCGATCCATTTTGATTCGTTTGCCGAAGTGGCTCCATGCGACTTCCTTCGATACCCCTCCGTCATTTCAGGTGGTTCTGTGGCTATTATTATTATTATCATCTATGCACCTTGTTTGAAAACAAATGCTACTGAAATACTGTATGTAGAGAAATCCTGTTTGATACGTTATTACAATAAATTAATGAGGTGATCCATCCAGGGAAAACAGAGCAAATGCAAGAAATGTGTGTGTGTGTGCGTGCTGATGAAAGGAGAGAAGAACCTAAACAAGAAGTGGACACAAATTCTAAAAAATATTCAGATTTGTTTATGTCCCTTGGCATTCTGGTAATACATTTCATACAATTTTGACGTATATAGGGGCCCCTCAGTTTTTTGTTTTAAAGTATCTAGTGCTTCCCTGCTCATAGATTTTATATTAGTCTACCAGTGAAATCCAAACTTCTGGCAGATCCCTAACTTTTAGAGCAGAGTTAGGCTTATGGTGATACAAATGGGTGACACATGAAAAGAGAAACCATGATGCCGTCGGACCCCGTTGCTCCGTTTGAGAGCAAGGTTACTGAAAATATTTCAAAATTTATTCTTCTTACTGAAACGTTCCTCTCCTGGTGGCCGTGCCCTCTAAGGATGACTCCACCCACATCCACAGGAGCTCACTGAATGGTGTATTTAAGGTGATGTAAACCACACGCTAAAACTATGTATGGCAAGTCGACAGGTCACACTCCCAACTGGAAAACAGTGTTCGTCTTGTGGTGGTGACATATAACGTTTAGCTTTCATATGTCACCCATCTGTAAGTATAATGAATATACAAACAAACACAAGGATAAACCTTTTTGGGAATTCAATACTAGCTTAAATATGGACACTGGCTCTGTCATGCATAGAGTTTAAGTAAAGCGTTGAAAAACAAACACAGCTGACATACAGCGAAACACAAATGTTTAAAACAGGAAATATATCATTCAGTTAACATAAGTAAACATGCACAACCAATACCTTGAAATGATGAAGGAGGAAAAATAACAAAAGGGGCACTGAAATGTCATGTCACGCATTAATCACATATATAATACTAAAAGTGCAAAAACAGCTTTTATGCGCCTGCGCTAAAGGGGATTGACTTTTAAAATTGACCCCAGAAAAAAACAAACAATAAAAACAATAATTAAAATAAAAAAAAGGGGAGGGGGGAGGGGGTAGTAATTGTTAAAAGCAATAAAATGCCAAACCAGAATACTCGCACTTAAAAACAATATCTGCAGATGTTTCGTGAATGGTGAACAAATAAATCTCTCGGTTCATGAGATTCATGATGTTTGAAAAAAATAATAAAATAAGAAATGAATAAGTCAAAACCATAATAGAACATCAGACTTGTGTTACACAAACACAACACACACAAAAATATACCACACAGCCATGAAATATTACAGCTGCATGTAAAATCTAACGTCTTTTGATAGGTTGTCAGAAATAGCATTTTAACAGTTTCAATAAGAACGGGAGATAGTCAGTCATTTCTTTCACTGAGTCTTGAATACTAGAACATGTACAGACACAAACCCGTAATTATTTGTGTGTTTGTGTGTGTACGTGGGGGGAGAATAGTGCACAGCAGAGCCATCGTTTAAACATATTCTTATTTGAGCTGCCGCCAATAAGTAACCTCTCAATCTAATAAATGTTAACTATTGCTTCTTTATGTATTTAGTTATTCACTAAAAAGACCAACTCAATGATCCCCCCCCCCAAATAGGAAATGCAAACTTTATCTTCAGCTAAATGCTTAATTCAACATTCAGACAAATAATCTGCTGTGTGCGCGCTCTCACCCCTTTTCTGACATGTATTCAAAAGTGACAATCCAAATCCTGGTTCCATCCAAACACAAAACATCTTTTGAATGGCAGATTTTTTGATAATTCATAAAATCAGTTATGGTCAAATAATCATCAGACAACAGTAAAAGCAACAGACATGCCTACACAGTTACTAAAAACAAGCTTCTATGAACTGGAATAAATCAAGCCTACCAATCCTCCTGCTGAACCAGTGCCATATGGCCTGTGCTTGCATGTTAGAATACAGTACTTGCTGGTCGTGTTCAACCCTGACACAGATTTTTCCAGACTTCCAGCTACCCGTTTCTTTAAACAGGAATAAGACTGGGTTTATATATATACAATACCAGTCAAAAGATTCGACACACCTTTGGTTTCTATGGTGTTTCCAGGTAAAATAATGCTAAATACATCCAAAATATGCAATAATCTTCTTTGAAATGTTGAGATGCGTCTGCTGCTTATGCTCTGTAAAGCCTTAAAACAGCTCCATAATAGGAGATGCTGTTAATTGGTGATTTCTGAAGCTGGTAACTCCAATATTAAGATACAGTTATTTGTCACATGTACCTTACAGCATGTTGGAATGATTTCCTCCCCCCCCCATCATGGTACTTGATGGTTTCTGTAAAAACGCTGACAATACTCTTCTTGCAAGAACTCTTCCAGAACAGCTGACCATAATTCCATATGTTTCATAGTTTTGAAATCTCCAGAATTGTTCTCGAATAAATCACTAAACAAAAAACATTGAATTAGAAGGTGTGTCCTTTTCACTGGTACTGTACATATAAGTGCTGTTTAATAGCCAAATATCACTTACAATTCATTCTGCTGGACTGTTTACTAGCATAAAAAAGGTTAATTTAAGGGAATAGTACAGAGTCTATATTATATCAAAACTGAGGTGCATATATGGTAAGTACATCACAATCACAGTACTGTAGGTTTTGGTTGTTATAAATGTTTTGGTCTGCTGTGGTCTTCACAGCAACCGTGGTGTTTGTCACAAAACGCATTCCTATGTTCAGCTGAGACTCACATGAAGCTTCTGCAGTCACACCGAGTTAACTGGGCTGGCATCTTTGAATGTTACTGTGTATTTAGTACAAATGTACAGTCGTATGGCTAGTTCTGGTTAGCCCTACGGCTAGTTCGGTGAAAGAAAAGAGATATCTTAAAAGTTTAGCATTTTTGCATGGGCCGAGGGTTGTGGAATTTGGCCCCAATTGTACTCTCGTCCCAGGTGTGCAGAGCAGGAACGTTTTCAACGACCAAGACCTATAGGAATTTACTTACATGCACCTCAATTTTGATTTAAGACAGACTTGTAAAAATCCAAACCATCCCTTTAAAATTCCTTAGATCTCCCGGCAATCTCTGAATCAGAATATTTCATAATACTGTTAAATATTTTCCAAAGTTTGCAAAGTATTCAAGTTAAAAGTTAGCTCAATCTTGGTGGATAAAATTAAAAATAAAATATAAAAAAGAAATAAAAATGTTCTGAAAGTTTAAACATGACGGGGGGGGGGGGGGGGGGAATAATGAGGAAAAATAAAACTATCATATATAGTTATTTATAAATGTGACACTATTTGTCTGCTTTCTTAAATTTCTACTCGAGAAGTTCTTGCTTATCTGCTCTGCTTGTTCGGGTGGATGGCGGAGTTTTGAGATATTTACACACATGAATAATGTCACGGTGGTTTTTTCCTTACCCCTCTACCCCCCAAATCTTTTGTGCTGATACATTTTAAGGAAATCGTCTCGCGTCACGTCACAGAATGCACGTACTGTATATCTGTGTGTTAGTGTCAGGAGGAACGTTTACCACTGAGGCTTCCTGGCTGCAAGCGCGGTCCGCTTTTCCGACATTCTTGTTCCTTTGCTTTTAGTTCGTAACTCGGGGATAAAATCTTCACAAGACGCCGGCAAACCTGACCAACGTGCACGGCTCTCCTTTGCATGCACGAGTCACCAGGACCGATCACAGTGAGAGCTGAGAGCTGGTGCGGCCGGCAGTGTCTGGTCCACTGTAGGTAGTGTCCTTGCAAAGAATAAAGCCAGTTACCTGGAGTGTTAACGAAAAGCCTCGTCGCTTTATTCTTTATGAGCAAACAGTCCCCTCAGAAATGTCCTCCAACAAGAACGACTGAAATGAGTTGAGTCCCGATGACGAGCTGATGGGATGGATGAAATGTGAGTAAAAGTCTCGTATTTTAGTTTGCTTATTTCTATTGTGTTGTGAGTCTGAGGATGGGTTCTTTAGTTCTGGTTGTCCACCAAGTGTGTGAGTGTATGTGAGCACGCGTGGATGTTAGTGGACAGACTGCGTTGGATGGGACCCATTATGTTCCTTGTGTTTGTGTTTAGATGTGTGTGTGTGTGTGTGTGTGTGTGTGTATGTGTATATATATATATATGTGTGTGTAGTATTTTTGTTCAGGGAGTGACGATCTCCTGTCTCAGGTGCCTCCATCCCTTCTGTGCCTCAACAGCTGGAAGATATTCTGCAAAAAAAAGCAAAAAACACTTGTGAGGGTGAAACCCAACCTTTTTTTCAATCACGGCATGATTCCCAGCAGGAACAATGTGATTGAGAAAACCCTAGGAACCTGCTCTGGATGAGATTTTATCCTTATTTAACCCGTTCTGTTGTACAATCATAATAAAAATCACATGCAGGCAGCAGCAGGAAAGTACATCACAGCAACAGCCCTACATTATAAAGATATTAGGATGATGATGATACACTTAAGACGAGAGGGGGGAAAAGATCCTAGACAAGTTACATGACTGTATGAAAAGAGGGAATTTGTCAGTTAACACCAAGAGCTTGCACTGAATCTAATTATATAAATCAGAGCACTGGACTGGAAAATATGCAACGTTTAACCCAATAACTAAGGCAAATATTAGTCCTGATGCCAATACTTAATATTAAATTGGCGCATCCTTATAAAAAATGTTTAATCCTTACAGATAATCATAACATGCTTATATGCCACACCACATGATGTGCAAGGTACATTATTACTAGCTACATTTAGATGGACAATAGTTCTTCAATCTCAGTGAAATTATTCTGATTAGAGATCCCAACTTAACTGTTTACATGGATTTGATTTAATCATAATGCATCACTTATAAGATTTATAATATTTTAAAGCTGTGAATATGTAACAGAAGTTTTTTTACTCCAACTTTGAGAGTAAGTTAGGTTTCCCATCATTTCCCATAAATCTGCCGTCTACATTATGGCTGTTTACAAGAATTCAGTCTCATGCATAAATGGTTAAAGTGAGAACATATTGTAACTGGGTACACAGCGCACTAGTTGAGGCAGCTTTCTTGCTCTGACTAATTAGTGTTTTATTCATACTTACCTGGTAGAAAAAAATGTGAAAATTTTTAAATAAGTCGAAACGTAACAAGCATGCTCCAAGTTCTCTCGTTATTAATTTTTACGCCAGACAATTTTTTCAAATGCACTCCATACATGAAGCAAGCTTCTTCAGACATCTGACCCTGCTGTGACCTTAATCCTATTTGGATCAATATAAAAAAAATCAATGTAATTTCATCTTCTGGAAAGTCTCGAACAGATCCACAGATGCATGGATGGATGAAAAGATGGATCAATGGCAAAAATCGTAGATGGTAATAAAAACAGAGGGGAAGCTGTTGAAGGAAACTGTTTCAGAAATGCGACCTTGCTGTGACCGTGAACCTATTTGGAGCAATTCCAAAATCAAGTAAGTTCATCTGCAGGTTACCACTGCCAATTCCAATTTCTTAGTTTTTTTTTGTAGCTACTGTATGTGTAAGCAGAGCGCCAGAAGTAGTGGGCTTTTACACAAAGTGATTTATGAATCCCCTGGTAAATGTGTAAATTTAAATGATTAAAATGGTAATAAGTAACAAGTGTGCACATATTCTCTTGTTCATAATTAAATGTTGTAGGATATATGTGATTTCTTTTTATTGATCATGCTTATTATTGATCAATTTCAACCTTTAAAAAGAATATCCATCATTCGGTGTATTGTGTGTATATTTTGCTGTGAAATGTTCTGCCTTCACCACTAGATGGGAGAGGTTATAGGTTATCTTTTTTCAGATTGTCCATGTGTCCATCTTTAATGGTTGAATGTTTATTTACATTTAGGCATTTGGCAGATGCACTTATTCAGAGCGACTTAGAAAAGTGCTTATGTTTCCATCATTGGATAGATCCTTACTGTACATTGGGTTACTAGGTTTTGGTCTGGGTTATTTGTTAGGAGATTTATATGTAATAATAGTGTAACAGGCAGAGGCACTTATATTCTGAAACTGACCAAAACATGCTCAGAGTCACAACCATGTCTACATTTGTTTTGTTTTTTTATTTGCGGACACCTGAACATGAAATATGGGTGAGCTTTTTAACTATACTACCACAATAACCTCAGAACATCTGAAAAGACTTTTGGAACGTGGCCTTGGAGGTTTGAATCCACTGAAAGTCAGATCCATACTTAGAATTGAAATAAGGGTTCTTTGCAGAACACTTGATTTCTTCGAATTCCACCTTGGCAATCCACCTCTTCATAGAGTTCACTTTGGGCAGAGGGGCATTATCATGCTGGAATAGGTCTGGGTTTCTTAATTTTATAAAATACCAATACATCCTGCATAAACACTTTGGGAAATAACCATATATGCTTATGATGATCTGGTGTCTACAAACCACTGGACATATAAAGGGTATATGTGTATAATAAGGGTATATTAAATATACAAAGAAGTGGTAGTGGTGGAGGCAATCTTGTCGGTTATACTTATTTAAATAATAAGCTTAGAACTTCTACTAATTTCCATTATAAGATTGGACCCTTAATCCCTTTAAGATCACAGGATTCATCGGAAAACTGAGTTTCCAGCATGTACGGTTGGTTCAGCACATTTTGTGAAGGGAGCAATGGCTTCCAAACAGACAATGATCTCAAAAAATTAATTTAATATATTTGACACTGTTTAGTTAGGCTTCAATCCATTCATTGACATGCAGATTGGCCGATTTGAAAATAAACTGGCGAGGGGGAAAAAACTGCATGGAGTGACTTAGCCACAAGGGGGCGCTACTGCACTGTTGTATTACATTGTACATGTTGGAAAGTTCTTTATTTTCAGAATTAACTTTTTGATACTCTGTCAACAACAACAGCTTATTGCTTTAGTAATATTATTTATAAGTAAAGATATAACTTTATTACTGCAGCAATATCTATTATTATAATACCATTTATAACACAATTACTGTAATTCATATTTTTGAAGGTTTACACTATGGTATACAGTATTTTTTGGGAGCTTTTTAAGGTATTTTTTAAATATATATATATTTTTAAATGGTTTATGTCTTGTCAATTTCGATAAAAAAATACATAAAAATTTGGAATCCTGCTTGCAGAGGTTTTTGGGACACTTTGATAAGTAAACTGACACCAGAGGTTGCTGTAAATTGTTTCTTATTGCTTGTCTTATTAACACAAAATTTGTCCTAAATACAGATATGCTGGAGAAAAGGATGTAACCTCATTCATAGATTACGTGTTGTTACTCTATAAAATATGATGACTTGTCAAGCTATAAATATCTTTTAAATATATCTTTGTGCACCTTCTGTTTTCTATAGTTTAGCAGTGGAATCACTAAGCTTAATGCAAACAAATTTAATTAATAATTTGAAATCAGTGTCTGTGATCAGAAACAAAAACGGATCACAGTGACTATTACTTCTAAAATATTATTATTATGAATAATAAGCCCTATACATATTTCATATTTTTATGCAGAAATTGCTTAAAATAAGAATGAACAAAAAAAATTAAGAACCCTTGGCCTAGTCAATTATGCTTTATGCCTTGCACCTTCAGTGTCCGGGTTCGATTCCCACCTCGGAGTCTGTGTGCAGAGTTTGCATGTTTTCTTTGTGCTTGGTGGGTTTACTCCTTTTTCCCCTCCCACAGTACAAAAACACGGAGATTAGGCTACTTGGCGTTTCCAGATAGTAGTGTAGTAGACAGTAGTGTGTGAATGCATCGGTGGTCCTAACACACTCATAAAATAGGAATAAATACAAATGGTACCCACCACTGGCCTCCACTGTCCCTAGTAGGACTACAGAGGTTCCTAGATGGATGGATGGATGGATGGATGGATAGATAGATGGTAACCAAAACATGGGGCTGGACATGACAAGACACATCAGGAGTTCGACTTGATGAAAAATAAAAAGGCAGGCTGAGCCTTACCTTACTACACATACCATCTTTACTACAGTTCTTGTTGTCCTTGTCCGTCGCTTCCTCTTCGACCTGAAAGCACAGCACCACTAATTAATGCGCACTCGACATAAGCACAAACACAAACTGTGGAAAGAAACGTAACGCACCTCTTTTCGCCATTTAAGCTCACAGAAGACCCGCTCGAAGCACTCGTGCATGTAGTTAAACTGAGGATGAAAGAAGCGGTTAACATTAAAAAGGCACCACATATAGCACACGTTGGTGGGAGGGTGAGAGGAGTGACGGGTTGTGTAACACTCACGTATGGAGTAAAGATTTTGACCCAGCGTGGCTTCTTCTCGCCTCGTGCGTACTCGAAGCAGAAAGCCATTCCCTCCTCGTCAGTGTCCCACCTCTGCATCTCAGCCCATTCAAACGCTATCACCTGATTCTGGAGGTGGGGAGGGTGTGGAGAATATATTATTAATAATAATAATAATAATAATAATACTCAAGGTTCAAAAGTGACTAGTGCGAGTTCCATGGGTTTGGGTGCAGGACACGAGAAGGCCCTGGTACTCAGAGTGCTGAGGCTGAAGTTGGGTACAGGAAGCAGAATCAGCAGGAGAGTGTAAAAGACAGGAGAATTTCTGTGAGGTATGTGGTTGGTGAGATTGGAAAGAGCTTTGAGTGTTAAAAATAATATTTTGTAATTTATCTGACGTTGCCACAAAAGTGGAATGGATAAGCAGGGGTGAGGAGTGAACTGTGGATTTGCAATGTACTGTAGAGTTAAAACCACTGTCTATATCATCTTTTATTCATTAGCTACGTTTACTCTGACAATATTTCTTAAATTCAGCTGAAATCATTCCATCATAACTGAAGGCTTACATGGACAATGTTTTATCTGAGGAAGGAGATGACACCTTTTTCTCCAACTTTGAGGTTAAGTAAGGCTTCCCATCTTTTCCAACAAATCAGCGTTCTGCGTTATGATTAATTACAAGTAATCAGTCTCATCTATGATTAGTTAGATGCTTCAAGCTATATGAAAGGAGAGGCCAGTGTTTAGTGGCAGACCTCCATCACTGAACAGCTCTACTGACAGACTCCAAAATCCTTTATTCACAGAGCCATACGCTCCTTTTTTTAAAAATAAAATTTTCCTGGGATTATTCCAGATTTTCTCCAATTTATTCATAGCTAATTCCCACCAGTCATGAGGGCAGTCCCCATCAAGGCCACTACAACTACCAACCAGGCAGGATGAAGACTATGTGTTTTCGCAGAGCCATGTGACACCGGCCTACTGCATCTTTTCGAACTGCTTGCTTGTGCACTGTTAGGACCGGCGTAACACACTCTGAGAATACTGCTATCCACTCCTTCTGCTTGTGTGATCTCAGAATGCCTCCCATCCCTCCTCAGCCAATCAGCTCTCTAGGCTCCCGGCTGCATGAGGCTACAGCATCACCCAGGATTCGGTGGTTTGATGATATGACGAGTTTGTTACTGCTGCGTCATTGGGGGCCACCATACACTTGCTTTAACACCTTTTTACGGGCCCAAGGATGTGATTGGGATTTTTGTTCAAATGGTCCCTCCAGCACTACTCAGACTATTCCGATTGAGGTGCTTACATTATGCCTTTTGATTAGTAATTATTAGTGAAACATTAGGGTCCATGTACAGTACGTGCACCTATTGTGCCTAAAAATCTTAATTCATCCTCAACTTTTCAATTTAATACTTTTTTTCTGTATTAAAAACTCACTCATATGGCGGAAACTCTTTATTAAATAAATAAATAAATAAATAAATAAATAAAAAAGAGCATGATGGGCAAATTCTTATTCATTACCATTCATGTAAATTACAAATTATATGCCGAAATTCTGCCCGCACTAGTACTCGCTCGCTCTCACCTCTAGAGTGCCCTCTTCAGTGCAGGCATGCAGTTTGAAGTGTCGGATGCTAATGGCTGTGATGACGTGACCCTTGCGGCGTGAGTCACAAGCACAGTGAGGAAAGATGATCTCATTGTAGCCTTCGCATGACCTCACCATACTCAGGTACTACAGACAGGGTGACAGAGACAAAGACAGAGAGAGAGAGAGAGAGAGAGAGAGAGAGAGAGAGAGAGAGAGAGAGGGAGAGAGAGGAATTTTTTCATCACTTTGGTTCTATCCATATTTTCACTCAATATTTCCTATATCCATGGTGCTTCCTTATCTCTGAATCAAGAGCTATTTAAATGTGACTCCTTTGACAATCTAATCCTATAGCTGCTACTGGTTACACAAGAATTACATTTGATTTGTCATCCGTGATGATGCACACCGTCACACAGAAGTGGTTGGCGAATCGCTCCAACGTCGAACAGCTTTGGCAAGAAATCCATTAAATTAGGGAGGGGACTCGTGAGGAACCAACTGATACGATTTTATCACGATACCTAGGAACTGATTCGATTTCTAATGCCCTTCTGTTATTAACACAGTTACATTGAGCTGTTTTCCACTGTATTGGACTGTGAACTCACACTGTGTTCTATTGAGGATTTTCTGAGATTAGAATTATTCATCATCAGGACAGATTTACAGGACAGACATTTTCTATCATCATGCTTCCGGTGTGATTCATTGAAACTGGTGAGGCTGACTCATTTCTCCTGCACCTCCCCACACACACACGCACATACAATATACCAGACTTACACATTTTATACATTCACTTACACATTGAAAATAGTTCTATATAATTGTAAATATTGTTGTCTGGTGCACTGCAGTGTACATTGTTTGTAGGATACATCGGTTCCGGAGACGAGTTCTTAAAGCGAAAAATTTAGCAAAACGTATTTTCCCATGGTGGTATGTCTTTAATAAAATTAAAAAACTCAAAACGTAAACTTGCTTCACTTGGCGCAAGTGATTCTTTACCACTGAGAAGGAGGTCCTTCTGAATGACATTTGTTCATTGGCAAAAACAAGCTTTAAGCGGCTCCTGGATATACACCGTAAATGCTTTGTATTAATAATAATGCTTTGTAAGGAGAAAACATGTGTGGCGTGGCGTTCGTATCCCGAAGTACTACTGCATGTTTTTTCAGCTTTTGCTACAATTCTAAAACAAACCTTTCCACTACTGTCATTTGTCCCTACCATACAGATCGCTGTGCTGCCTACCAATTTGACAATAGTTAATATCACACCACCTGCAGGATTATTGTGGAACTGCAACATTTTACAAATCTCACATGCAAACCTATAAAAATTAACAACTAATTTTAAAACATTGATTTTTGCTTGCACACAAACAAATCGTGATATGTAACTGAATTGATTTTCTCCTACGATCAATAGGCATAAGTTAAGAAAAATGCTAGTCTTTTAAGAATGAAATGGCTCTTCACAATCAGCATAATGTACATGGCCATCCCTTAGCCAACGTGTCATGGTTAACATGATGAATTTGAATGGTGCATAATGTAAATAAACATAGCCTTACCGTAAAGAGCTGCTATTTATTTGCAGAGGAAATTAAATCAATTATAATAGTGCATCAGTCTGTCTACAATTCTTCCGTCTTGCATCACATTCACAGGAGCACTGGGAAGTAGGATTGTGTAATAATTCTCCCCAACACACACACACTCCAGGAGACTCACCATGGAAACCTTCCTCTGTTCAGCCAGTTTCTGGAGCTGGTATGATTTCTCCTCTGCTTTAATAAACCCCCTCTTCACATCATCCAAGGCCTGATAGAGAGAGAGAGAAAAGCAGTCTTAGAGTGACACAACACAACAGAAAGTCACATACAGACACTCGAACACTCAACCACACACATACCTGGTGAAAGCAGTAGTTGATGGCGAGCTCGTTGTCGTTCAGGAGGATCTCCTCCTCCGTGGTGAAGAGCCACTTGCGCAGAGTGAGGCAGGTCCCGGGAACGGCCGATGTGTAGTTCTGCACGTAGAGCTTATGAGGAAACTCGTTCGGAGCCAACTTCCGCACTGACATGAAGAGCACAGGATTACCTCAGACACCATATCTTCCATTTGCAAGGTGACTGGGGTTTCTGATAGAATGATATTTATGAGTACTTTCCGGCGGTGTAACAAATCGGAATCGATCCCTGATCTGTACGGATCGTTTACTGCTGCTGTATGGCGATTTATTTGGGCCCATTACTTAGTTAAAAGTTGCACTTGCCCACAAATGAAATTTTCACTTTTGAGCGCTTTTTACGCAATAATTGTATTTTCAACTCGTTAAACGCTTTCTCTTACCTGCACAGGGTTGCCCGATCATGCTTAAAATCCCGCAGGCATTTCTGGAAATCTTCCCAGTCAAATAAATAAATAAAAACCAGACCATATAACAACACTTGTATATGAACTCATACTGACACCCAAATGTGTGCAAAATATATTACCAAAATAATATACAGTAACCTAATTATTCCCTTTTTTCAGTCATGTTTGCTTATTAATAGCATAATATATATTTTTTGTCACTGTCATAAATGGATTTCATGCAAATGTTTATCTGGACAGTGGTTTGTTTGGCAAAAAATGACTCAAATAAATAAATAAATAAATAAATAAATGACGACAAAGGCAGAAACAAAGGCAAGCGAGATCGCTAGCAGATTGCGATCTGTCTAGCTGGTAGATACAGAAGGAGACAAGGAGATAAGCTGCAAAGCATCACTTGACTCATATGAGGTTTATTTACAAACCAAATCAAAACCAATGAAGAGATTTCAACACTGATACTGTGAAAACTAAACCGTCTGCTTGTCCAGCCTCCTACTCTACTTACACCGCGTGATAATTCTGCAAGCCAAGGGACGGTCACCATCACGAGGACTGATCTAATTAGTGTCATGTACATTATCAAGCTGCATCAAAAATGATTTCTCAGGACTGTGACCTCCTGCCCAGTTCAATAAATAAAACAAAATAATAATATACAAAATAGTTCTCTCTCTTCTTATATATAAATAAAATGTACAAACATATTTATTAAAGTATTAAAAGTTAATCAGGAACCAGTGCTGTGACATTCAGAAGGAAATTCAAAAACCACAGCCACAAACCCCTGTCCTCAAACTACTACCCACAGTTCCATGCTATGTTTTTTACCCCCATACAGTCAACGAACTGTCTGTGACCTTGTTGGCTCTCATTGTTTGAGGTGAAAGCCTAGCCTCTAGTGCTGAATAATAGTGAAACACCATATGAGTTTAGTTACAGATGGAGCTGCTGATGTGTAAACAGATCACAACTAGCAAAGTGGTTTGTCTTTTCTTATACTTGATAAGGAAGAAGAAAAAAACAAAACACTTGTTACACAGAAAACTGTCCAGGATTACAGCATGTAATACCATAAAAGAGTGCGCAGAACTATTACTGTGGTATAAACAGAGGCATTCTGGGTGTTGTCTGGACACCTTTGCTCAATTACTAGGAATGTGTCTGAAACGTCAGCTGAAATGTTAGAAACGAGTTCAAGTAACTGTTGTTGACGGGAAAAGACTTTAGAAATAGTTAAAAGTTTTCAGCTAAAAATAATAAAGCCCACATACATGTCTGCTTGTCTTTCTGTACAGCAGAGCTCTCACCCTAACTTATTAATACAGGGAAATAAAATTGTGTGAGATGGAGCATTACGCCTTGCCTAAGTAGTACTTCTTTTGTTGTCAGCCAAATACACTTCCTGTTCCGTAATCGGAGAGTGAAGCACAGAGGAGAAAATCGAAAAAGTAGATCGGATAAAGTTTAAATGTACTTATGGTGCAGGTTTGGCGCATGCGCAATACACTGTCAAAACTTACGGTTTCTAATCTGGCAAATCCCTGCTCATAACGTCACCCCTACTTAAATTTTTTTCCTTTTATGCATAGGTGTAATTTCAGGCAATTACCTAAGTATTGCCAAAGTTTCATAAATTTTGAAACACTTTGAGACGGGATGCTGCGCTTTCCTTCTGTATACTGTAGCCAGATTTTGTCACAGCATCACGCAAAATTGGCTGGAAAGATATACAGACAGAAATTTTTCTGACACTGGTTTCAGGTCTTCCGATGTATGAAATGTAAAGATATCATTGAAACAGTGAGTTCTAAGCAATGTACGGGAAAAAAAAAACATTTATTTTATTTATATAGATAATGGCCTGATCAAAGTCATGTCAAGCGCAGCATCCCGTCTCAAAGTGTTTTCCTAAAACAGAAGAGTCTGAAGAAGCCGCACTTACCAAATGAGTGATTAATAACTTCAAAGAGAGCAAAATAACTGGCGGTGATACTGTCCATCCCAACCTTCATCACCACGGCCTGAGGCAAAGAGGGATAATCAATCAATCAATCAATCAATCAATCAATCAATCAATCAATCAATCAGACAGACAGAGACATTATGAGGTTAAATATATAAAGGGAATTGTCTGGTAGTTCATCAGCGTCACCCAGTCCTCATAATAATCCATGTCAACAAACACACACAACTGTACAGTATATAAATGGCTTAGAAAAAACTTAATATCCAGGGTTTGCTTTTATTACAGTTACAACTATAAAGTACCAGACCTTCTGTAAGGAGCACTAGTAATATTAAAATACATAATTTTTGTTTATGTAAATAGTAGTGTCAATGATTTCTTAGCCAAGAGGTGTGCATTTCTGCTCGACAGACTGATTTTTAAAGTTTAGCATTAGTACTATTTAAAAAAGTATTTGTTAAATTTTCCACCTTACTAGATCTGTATAATTTATATTCACCATTGCTTGAATCTGAAAATTTGTCGAGTCAATCTGCCATCTAAAACTATACACAGTTACAGCAATATGACTGGGTGTCAGAATATTGGTGACGATTTTAATATAATATGTGAATAGGGCTGTTTAATCGATCAAACACAGTATACTACAATGGGTTTAACACGCTAAAACTACTGACTGAAGCACCAATTGGTGACACCAGCAGAGTGAGTACACTCCCTAACAACCTTTGCTTGAAAAAATAATAACTGAATGAATTCATGTTTGGACTACAGGGCAGTGTACTGGTGCTGTATGTTGTACCTGGTACACCTGGTCTGTAGTGCAGTTCTTCCGAACTCTGACGGTTACTGTGGTTTTATCTGGCATGGCTATTCTCAACTCCACATCAGAGACTCCATTATAGTTCTGAGAGAGAAAGATAGAGAGAGAAAGAGAGAGAGAGGTAATGACGATAAATTAAGAAAACAGGTGGAAAACAGGTTTACGGTCAGGATTGCTTTGTGCGGGGCCCTGGTATGCAAGCTCCCCGCTTCCCAGTCCATTCCCTTCCCAACATTACCCACATTATTCCCTACCGCATGTACCCTCTCGTATTTACATGGTATGTACTTAGTTGCTCTACAAACAGTCAATAAACAAAAATAAAGCCCTTTTTCTTTCCTGTTGCACTTGATACGATAGATTAGCCATTTTACCACACTGAATGTCTCTTTGTTGGCATGCTTAGATTTGTTATCTCCATGGAAGATAAACACTCATCCCAGTATGAAATCTCTTATAGACTGAATCAGGTTTTCTTCTAGGACTTCTAGGATATATATACACATAGACATACACACATGTCTCCATCCATCTTGCTCTTAACCCTGACCAGTTTCTCACTCCCAGCTAATGAAAAACACTGGCACAGCATCAGACCAGCAGCAGCATGCGTCACTGCAAGTATGGTGTTCTCACTCTCAGAAACATTAGCACTAAGCTGTTATTTCCTCGTCCCATAACCTGTGCACTTGTAATAGGTATATTTTAAATGGAAACATGGATAAAGGCTTTTTTCTGTACATTTCTAGTTAAATGATATGCATCAAACGGTACGAATGATGGTACCATCCCAAAAGACAAAGAAAAGATTCCCTATTTTCAGCTTTGGTCTCATGGAATGGACAAATCTTTTTCCACATTAACCGAGTCTCTATGTATTGCCTTTGGTCAACTCCAAATGGGATTTCATATATAATTTTTAAAATAATGGATTTGCTCTTGGTTTATGGATTTTCTAGCCCAAGATGTGAAAATATTTTCATATTCTTCAGCTCTTTCAGAGTTACCCATCGCAGTGCTGCACAGCCATATTTTGAAAAGTCTATTCGAGCTCTAAGCTATGTACGTACACTATATTGCCAGAAGTATTCACTCGTCTGCCTTCTCATGCATATGAACTTGAGTAAGCTGAGTTTTAGAGTTGAAGCGGTTATAGCTGCAAAGGGTGAGCCAATATCATATTAAACCCTTTGCATTCAAAATTGGAGATATAATACAAATACTTTTGGCAATATAGTGTATTAAACGTAGACCTGAACTGTGGTTTATTATGAAAAATAATGAGATTATTTTTAAGACTGGCGATATAAAGAACATTTGCTTATTCCTTGGGTAAAACCAATGACTATTTAAAACTATTTAAAAAGGGCCTGTCTGTGAACTAACCAGATTACCAACATCGAAAATATTGTATATTGTGTTTTATTTGACTTACCTCATCTGATTCAGACAAGAATTCCTGCATTATATCGCTCTCACCAATGACTCGCACAGAACACACTGTGAAAAGTAAAAGAACAGAAGAAAGCAAAATGGAAAACATGAGTGCAGAATCATAAGCTCCCATTTTCTAAAATAAGCCTCTGCTTATGTCCCTTTGTGCTTTGGCCTTATCTGTCATAACAAACTACAGTATGTATTTCATCAGTAAACAGCAATAACAAGGTTAAAACATTCAAAATATACCAGTACAGTTTTCATTAGTGAATGTTTCAGCTTTCACATTTGCTGTGAAACTGGCAATTTCACCTGTACCATGAACAGAAACGGGGACATCATATACCCTACAGGACACATTTATTCTTCCTGTGAAAATGCTCCTTTGACCAGGCTGGCAACACAGCATGTTACGATTTCCTTGATAAAATTACATACAAACACTCTCTAGTCTGAAGTCTCCTGCAGACTGAGTCAGGTTCACCTCTGAGATTAAGCTACACATGACTTCATCCATCCTCTAGTATGAAAAAATAAAGCCCTAATTAAAAAAAAAACCTTTACAAACAATAGTGCAAAAAAAGGTTTGTCTTGTAAAGAGTGGATATTAAAAAAATAATAAGAAAAATTATAATTTGCAGTATTACTACTTGATGTCACTGCTGTTATTTTTGCACAACTTTCCCAAAAGAGTAGATGAGGACTGTGTTGACCTGAAGTCCACTCGGGGGATATTATCCCCAACTTTCCCAATACTTCCCCGTTTACGGAGCAAAGTCAAATCACCTAAAGATCTAGAGGAAGACCAAAGAGGAGATTCATGGATACAGTGAGAGAGGACATGTTTTAAATGGATAAATGCACAATGGATAAATCCACCTCAGTTGCGTTTGTGGACATTTAAGTATGCAAGTTTTTAATCAGTAATATGTTCGTTGAGTTTTAATTAAAAAACAAACAAACAGCAAACTCATGCTCAGATGGTGAGTTTCTCTAGTGAGTCACTCACAGCAAATTAGATCAAGGAAGAAAAGAAGTGTTCAGTTCTGTTTCATACAAAAGTTTTTAATTACAAAGATTCCAAACTGTCGAAGATCATGAGAAACAATATAAGCAATATAAAAAGTTCAGTTTACAACATCATCAGCCTTCTCCTCTAGCATTTTCATTTTCACTTCAGTATATGGTGACAGCTCCCTATGATTGTGCAATCAACAGGACTTATTTAGCAGTTTTCAAATTAAACGTTTTGTTACAGACAACCTTGTTAAAGCCAACACTTCAACAACAAGCAAAGATGCTTTATATATATATATATATATATATAACGCCACATTCTCTCTGCATGTCTCACCTCTTTCAAGATATTCCTCGAGTCCCCTCCTTCGGGCGTCCAGCTGCTGCTCGGACAGAGAGAAGGGCCATTTCCCAGGTAGTTTGGGGAATGTGAAAGTAGCAAACTCCCTCTTAAGGTTTTGATGCAGGATGGCAAACTCCCTGTAGCGTTTAGAGCAGAGCTGTCTGCCAGCCATATACACATTATACACCTAAAGCATCCACAAATAAGAAAAAGCTGCACTTAATAATGGGATTTAAGCAAACATTGCTAATAATTTCGACGCCTAGAAACTCACCACAAACTTCTCGCCATTCTGCTCCACGTGTTTATAGGTGGGCACCGAGATGGGAACTGCCTGCTTGTCGCTGTAGTCGTAGCAAGACTGGGAAGAGCCGTCGTCTCCTGGGTCCAGGCTGTCCGTCTCTGGTTGGGGGACTGAGAGGACGGCGAGGACGAGCTCCCTTTCTCCAGCTCGGATCAGATCTACGACTTGTTTGTGTGTGGCTCCTTCCACGTTCACACCATTTCTAAAGAAGAAGAAGAAGAAAGAGACACATAGGTATATAGAGGGAGAAAGGTGTAAGTGTATGGCTAATGTGTCAGATCTCAGAAATAAAACTGACTAATAATTCTACCAATTGCTGTGTCTGGAGAAACTCATTAAGAGACAGACATCAGACAACAAACATCGCCAAACTGTCTAGAGACTTTTTTCATTTTTAGCGCATTGTTAAAAACAGGCAGACTTCAGGGATGCGCTGCATAATTTCTAGCTCTAAATACTGACATTATAGTGTAGAGCTGCTCTCCTGGTTGAAAGGACTGCATTAGCCACGCCCTCTGCCTTACTGATTGATCAACCATTGACTGCTCACCCTTTAGGAAGATAATTTTATTTTTAAGGTTTTATGTTATGTTAACCAAGATTTGATACACTTATCAGGGATGAGAATCACTGGGACCACCTGATACTATATTATCAGAATACTTAGGTGCTGATTTGATTTTTTTATTGCAATTTTGTAAGTACAGGTAATCCCCGACTTACGAGCATTCGAGTTACGAATTTCCACAAATATGAATGGAACGCGGTTCTAATTCTGATTCAATTATGGAAGTAGCTCATGTGTATCGTACAAAAAATAGACACTGCACCAGATACCAATATTTATAAGTATATACAATGTTTTCAGCATGTAAGTGAATGTATAAAATGTCTAAAGTCCAGTATATTGTATGTATGTGTGCACGTGCGTGGGTGCAGCAGAAATGAGTCGGAGCACAATGATCAAAAAATGGCTGCCCTGTAAAGCTGTCCTCATGGTGAATAATCCTAATTTCGGAAAGTCCTCAATAAAACACAATTGATAAACCAAAACAGTGGAAAACAGCAGAAAACAGCTGGCGCCTGAGATTCCCCTTGTGATCTAAAGAGGCAGACACAACACTGTGTGAGATTCATTTCCTTAGGTGTCCATAGGCCTCCGTGTATGAGATTCATTTCCTTAGGCGTGATTACGGTTCTTGGCCACATGATGGCAGTGTGGGGAAAGGGGACGGATTTAGTCAAGTGGATTGGTATTGCTTTAAATTGTATAATTGTGTCAAAAGCGTACAAGACTCACTTTGTCGGACTTAAGAACAAACCCAACTTCTGAACGTGCTCCTGGAACGGAACTCGTTCGTGTTGAAGAAGAAGAATTGTGATACGTAACTCAATTGATTTTTCCTCATATCATAGATATCCACCAGGGGTACTGACCTTGACTGTGACTGAAAGTCACAATTTGGTACATTTTCTGTACAGTGAAGTGAAAAACAAAGACATAAAATTTTATTTGTTTTACTATGAAGTTAACTTGTAAACACTGGTAAACTGGCCATAATTTCCTGAACACATAAGGAATGCACTTAAAGGTGTATACCTTCCTTTCTTAAAGAACACAAATATGTAGGTGAATTCAGTTGCTTAAGAACTGCAACATACTATAAACAGCAAATAGTGCAAATTATGGTTCTTTTAAATAGGTAAAAATGTCTTAAATATTTTCTAACTATTATTTCAATTCAATTGTATTTTGTATATAAGGATATTTTAACAGTGGCCATCGTCACAAAGCAGGTTTACAGAATAAAAACATAAATTCAGGAAATTGTGGAAATAAGTTTTTATAAAATGTTAGGAGATACAGTATGTATAACTTAGAATTATCAGTTTGTCAATAAAAAAACTGAAACTGTTACTATTTTTGCACAACCCGGGAAATCCATCTTTTTCGACAAAGTAAACAGGGTGTGTGTCTTGTGTGAAATAAAATGCCACTACAACTGAAAAGTCAACCTGCGTATTCTCCTCCAATCAGAATTGAAGTTAAACAAGTTGTACTGTATATACAAGTCTTAGTTTCAGATCATTCAACATATCGACATACATTTATTAAATATAAAACACAGACAATAATGCTAGCTGTCCAAGAAAGAAAATCAACATCACACATCTGAGCACACTGCAAACACAAGCAGGTGGGCGTCCGGTCTCCTACTTCGTCTGTTAGACGATCATAATGGCTTGGGAGTAGCACAGGCTGTAGGTGGTGATTATCTGGTTAATAAAGCTGAGTTTCCAGCAAAACTAGATGATTTAATTTTTTCAATTTTGTCCATACATTGGTCAGAACTCATTTTTCGTTTCATACATTGAAGGACCTGAAACCTACCTACCCATCTGTCTGTCTGAGTTTGTTACACTTAAAACTGGCTTGACAGAATGTAATGAAACTTTGACAGTCCTACAGTATTTGCCAGAAGTTAGATCTGCGACATAAATTAAATCAAAATGTTGCTATAAGCAGTTTTATGCCAGATTACCTCACAGGAGCCATTGCTTTTTGGGATGAATATTAGGGGTGCTCCGATCAGGATTTTTGGGGCCGATCACCGATCACTAGAAGCTGTATACTGATCACCGATTACAGGGTCTACTTGAAGCCTTTTCATGTAGCAGCATTTATTAATCTATATCTAACAACAATGTAAATCAAGTATAGAGATTACAAGAAGAGGAATATTATGAATTGACAACTGTATTTATTGGCAAGCAACATGTGCAACTCATCAACTTAAAACATAGCAGCCTGTGCTTGGGCTGGGAACAGCTTAGAGCTTGACAAATATAACTTTCCTGTAGATTGTATAAAATTAAATAAAATAATGGAAGTTCTGCAAGTTTTTCCGCGAGAACCGCCAAAAAATTAAACATGTTTTTTTTCTTAAACGTGTAATTTTTCATGTTTAAAAACATGCTTTAAAAATTGTTTAATATTTAATAAATATAAAATAATAAAAACGTAAAATTTTTCGCGCGAAAAGATGGAAACGTAATCACAGCGCCAAAACTTGTGGTGAATCATGATGTACATACGACCACAGCGGGAAACCGCGTAGGTGAGATAGGGATTACTGACAGCTAAGTGAGCGGCAGCTCTCCCGCTCTCTTAGTGCTAGTCAATTGCTCATGTTCCTTTTTCACACAACAAGGAGAATTGGCAGACCTGTGAAGCCATTTTAGCAGTGCGCAAAAATTGTCCCGCAGGTTTTGCGTCATCTGATCTGATCATCTTCAAAGATGAATGGACAGGTCATTGTATATTTATTTCATATGTTCCTAAACCGTGGTGATAATTAAATATCCACAGCAGTTCGAGGTGAGGGCATGTAAAATACCTGAACTGAGTATGTGCTCAAATCAAAATGTTGAGTATAATCATATAATCAATCTTTTTATTAATTCAGTATCGATACACACTAGGGCTGAAACGATTCCTTGAGTAACTTGAGTAATTCGATTCCAAAAAATGATTGAGGCAAAATCTTCTGCCTCTAAGCTTCTTTTAATTAATTTGAAAATCTTGCGTTATGTTTTTGCGCAATTATTTGTTTGGCGTGACACAGCGCGCTTCAGGATGAAAGCCTCCAGTGAACACCGACGAAGAAGAAGCACTTACGTCAACAACAAAGCGGAAGGAGATGCAAACAGTTAGCTGGGTATTGATTTGAGGGAGCGCTCTATTGCGGGCTGCAAAATGGAAGGGAGCGATAAAACTCTATTAAAATTTATTTTAAAGTGTGCCCTATTTTTTTTGATACTTAAAGTCATTTGAAATACCTTTTTTTTTTTTTTTTTTTTTTAAACGTTTTTGGATCTTAGAAAATGCTTTAAAATAAGAATGTATGGCACTGTAATGCACTTAATTCATCTGAGTCAACTTTTAGCTATTCCTTGTGTTGTGAATAATTACAATGTTTATTTTTTATTAAAATGCTGTATGCATTTAAAAAATAAAAGCTCTAATTCACACTTTTGGAACTATTTTGGTAATCTTTCAAATGTTAAATTATCTAAGAATGAAGAATTCCTTAAAAAATCCTTACAAGAATGTGGCTTTTTCTGCTTTTGAGTTTATGGGCAGTTGGTGCAATAACGCTACCATTTCACTGCATATTAGACACTTTAGAAGGTCATTATAAGTTAACATCTGTAAGAAATACATTTGCTTGAGACAAATCAGACAATAAACTTTAGTGCTATAGAACCAAATTGATTCGCCATTCTACGTGACTCACAGCTTTGTGTGTTTGTGGTTTATGGCCATCTTACTGTTATACTGCCAGAACAAAACACAGGAGTATTCATCAGATTGTATTAGCTATAAGAGACCTGCTCGAGTTAGTGTTTAAGATTCCTAAAGTATGCCAGTTAACAGTTTTCTTTTTTCTTCTTGCGGCTGAATGAAAGCATACGAATGTTAGAAAGTGTTGCTGTGGTTCATTGTGTTGCTGTCTACCTACACCACATCAAAGTGTGACATTTTCAAACACTTACAAGTTTACGTTCGGGCATAGAACATTGTTCTGTGTTCTCCTCGAGGCAGGGCAAAGAGCAAGTGAAGAGAAGTCAACTAATACACATACATCAGCAAACTCTCCATCACACACACACACACACACACACACACACACACACACACACATACACACATACACACATACACACATACACAGCTCCACTCACATACTGTATGCACAGCTTCGAACAAGCTGAGTGAGCGAAACGACCTTGCGCTTCCTCATTTAGTATCCATCGAGAACAGTTAATGTTTCATGTTGGCTCGTTGTTATGCAATACAGTAATAAAGAAAGGGAAGCATGTAAATCACAGTGTGTCCTTCACACTCTGTGTAAATCAGCCACATTAGTCACACGCACACACACAACAAATATTGACACACATCATCGGGGCTTCACAATATTATGACTTATACAGTATAATGCGTCAATGCAGACGTGGATCACAACATTTCAAGATACTCTGAACCATATTAACTAAAGGTTTTGTCTGTCCCTTTCAATGATATCTTTTTACGTTTCATACATTGGAGGACGCAAAACCGGAATTTCTGTCTGTACGTCTGTATATCTGTCCATCATGAGTTTGTCAAAGCATCACGAAAAACACAGGTTGGGCGGAATTTCATGAAACTTTGCCAGCCCTGTGGTATTTGTCTGAAGTTAAATCTGCAGCATAAATGAAATCAAAATGTACAGTAGAAGGAAAGTTATGAGCAGTTTAGCGCACTTTTTTGGATGAAAACAGTACTTTTCCTTTGAGGTGGGCGTGGCAATACGTGTCACTCAATCAACACAATAGTTTACAGTGTAGGACAGGGAATGCGGACAACACAGAAACGATGGCAATGTACCTACAAACTGCAACAATCCTCACCAAACAGAAACAAGAGCGTGACACAGCATGGCTTACTCCAAACAAATGGTACGTGCACTATGAAAACTGAACCTTGCCCATAAATTAATTCAAAATGTTAAGTAGTAGGGAAGTAATATGCCAGATGCTGATCAGTTTATTTTTAGCTTTAACCTTTTAACTATTTCCACTAATTCTTATATATTTTTAGATGTTTATATTCTTTCTAGCGCCACACAGAAAAGGACATGAGATGAAATGTTCAGTCAATATTAAGTTCAAGTCGAATGGTGGTGACTGGAATGGGGATGCAACCAACAAAAAGCTATCTTGTTACAAATGTGCACGTCAGCGCTTGGAGGTTTTTGTGTGTGCGTGTCTGTGAGGGCTTATTCATGGTGACACTGACTTACTCCGTTTGGATCAATTCCAAAGTCCTGCTCGTTACAACAATAATTCCATACAATACGAAAACATTCAAAGCGTCTCAGACAGAAACATGGAATGGACAGAAGGATATCCAGACACACAGATAAACCGTTGGACAAATCTTGAGATAGTCAGAAAACGAGCCTAAAGTCACTGAGCATGAGTACTCCTTTCTATAGCAACCAGGAAAGAAGCTTTGGGAGACATTTATGTTCAGATGTATGACCTTGAACAGGTTTGGATCGATTCCAAGATCTAATCAGTTCGTCTGCTGGCTACAATGATCATTCTATACAAATCCTCCCAACGTTCAATTTGTTCCTGGAATATCTGAGATATTGAGAAGGCCAGATGGATGGGATGGATGGTCTGGAATCTGCTACTCTGCAATGTAACGATTTGCTAATATTTAGATTGATTAATAGGTAGGTAGACAAACAGAAATTTATTTATCCCAAAGGGAAACGATCATTACACTAAATGATCTATGTGACTATAGAAACAGTAACATACCAAAATGAGTGCATTATATTAAGTGCTTGTGTTACAAGTTATTGTAAACAATTCATCAACTAAAAATGCATGATGCTAGATCTACTGTCCCAGGTGTACTGAACCATCACACAAAAAAGATTCAGGAAATGCATCTTTTCCTTGGTATAAATGTGTGAGAGACACAATTGGTAAGTGTTTATCCGATGTGAATGCTCAAAATCTCTATTTAAGCAGGAAAAAAAATGCATAATGCTAGTTTACTTTATTTATGCATATTAAGTACACAAAGGTACTAAAACTCTTCATTTAAAATGTCTCATATTTTAATGGTCTGAGCTCCAACAATGTGTGTGTTAATGCTGCAGCTGAAAGACCCCATATGCAATAATGCATTTTATTTTACTATGTATATACCTCATACATATTTCACTCTTAGATCCACCTGAATGTCTAAAACAGACTAAAAAAAAAAAAAAAAAAATCACATTTTGCGTAATATGGCCTTTTTAACATACACAGCCACCAACTTTTTAAAGACAGCATTTCATTTTCAGATACAACATATAAGTTCATAAATAATTAAACAATTTAGCTTATGAAGCAAGCAAAAATCTGAAGTGCTGCCCACTCCCAGGTTTTCAATTGGCTTAAAACCTACCTGAATGGAATACAAAGGAGCAAGCCTGACAAAGTTCATGCCTTTAAAGAATGGAACATATTACGTGACAGACCAGTTTTCAGATAGAAACAAAAAACCTAATGTAGGTAAAGTGTGGCAGAATTACCAGAAGAACCCATATTCTCCAGTATTCTCAGTAAAACCTAACAGCTGTTTTACTTACAGAACTGTGCAATCGTCTCGGGAACACACAAAAATGAAATACCATAAGCAAAGATGCACTTGAAAGCATTTCTACATAGAATAAACCTTTATAAAGAGCAGTAAAACAGTAATAAAAATTAACAGTCAATTGTTTGCCGTGAAAACTCTGCTTAAAACTAATAAATAATGTTGGATACAGATTTATGCAGTTTTATAAGTAAACCAGCTGTTAGGTTTTACGGAGTGTGCTGAAGAGTTCTTCTGTTAACTTCTGTTCTTGGGGGGTTTCCATTTGAAAACTATCACACATTTGCTTTATAGGCATGCAAATATACTTCCCTAATGTTATTTAATTATGAAATTTTGGACAATTATTCATTTAAATTAATAAATAGATTTTGGAAACATAATTTATTATGTTTGGAAATAGTCAATGGTTTTGTACTTTTGTACTCTGTGAAAATTGATGGGAAGCAGATCATTACACGCATATATAAATATATACACACAGATATATCCAATCACAGGGAGCTTTAGTACAGAACTACACTTCTTCCATCATTACATGTCCAGATCCCATTTATCAGGTAATGTCAGTTTCATAATCCCAGTTCTGAGAAACACAGTAGGTTCTAACTAGCTAAATGGCTGCGACGGTCACTGCCTGGATGGAAGAATGTGCAATAGTTATAATCATCATTTACAATTCATAAAACACAAAAAAGATTATTTTACAACAACAGCATGTCCAAAAGCGTTTAATTCCTCACATACTGCAGAACCACTTCTTTTTTGTGTCTGGAGCTACACCACCACGTTTATAGGAACTTTGTGCTTTATTGTGCTGGCATGACCTGGTGCAACCACTGGAACCCAACAAGCTAAACTAAAGAAGAGGTTTCATGTGTAAACCATTTATCTCAATACAGTTTTATGTTGCACTGTTTCTTCCGTGCCACTGTTTGCGTCTCTCCTCTGTCACATGCTCCTCAAAGCCATATGAGGCATATGCCATGCTCTGCCTATGCATCTGCAGGTAAACCTGATGTTTATGCCTTGTGATGCCTTTCTGAAATATGCTATAGCATTACATTAAAAAAGACAAAAAGTTGCGATGAAAATATGAGGTGTAAAATATTCTACTCTAAAAGCATTATCAGCTGCAGTATGAAGAGTGTGTTGAAGTTTGTGTTGCTGCAAACCAGCTGTGAAATCTGTACAGCCCAAAAAGTCTTCTGTTCCGAAATAAAGCTTCATTTTCCCCATGGTGCTCTGTATTTAAAAGAAAATAATAATAAATAAAACATAATGAGGCTATATTTTACTACAGCGAGCGCTTGCAATGTGGTTGCATGTGAGATGCAAATTATTTCCACATTTTAAGGGGGATCTGTAAAGATGTAAAAGATGCAGAGATCTCCTTAATGCCCACATTAAGGTGCTCTGCCCAATAACAATGCCTTGACCTGCAGGGGTTGACCTTATGCTACATCCCTAAACTGAAGTAAAACTTAATAGAAGAATGCCTAAAGTAAACGATATACATACTGTATATAACACAGCAGCATCGTTTCGATAAGCTAATTTCATACTGATGATGGGAAAGTAGGACCACTGCGTAAATTCTCAAAGGCCTTAAGGTTTGGTATGATTCTGTTGGGCCAATCCATGCACGAACATTTCTTATTCTAATTCTCTTTCAGAATTTAACCCGAATCTTGGCTCCTGACTTTAGGGAAGAAATAAATAAATAAATAATCCATTAATGAAACAACCTGGTCATTTAGTATATTCAAGGAATTCAGCTGACCTCATCTTTTGGGCACATATCAAAAACCCCAACCCCAGATAATAACACTGCCTCCACCGGCTTGTACAGTAGGCACTGGGCAGGATGGGTGCATCGCTTCATCCGTCTATCTTGTTACCCTCATGTGCCCACCACTCTGGAACAGGGTTAAACTTGGACTCATCACATGCATTTTTGTTACCCTCATGTGCCCACCACTCTGGAACAGGATTAAACTTGAACTCATCACATGCATTTTTTTTTCTCCATGACACTCTGTTGGGTCTGTACCTGATTAAATCTTAACTAATTAATCAATTATATTATATTTTATATTTATATTTTAATCGGTCTGTTATTGTTGTTGAGGTTTATTTAACATAGGCTTTTTATTATCGTGATTATTATTTTTACATATCATTTCAATTTGCATGTTACTAGACAATCACAGTGTTTTAATAAATGACCCGTGGATCTGACATTGTATGTATGGGATTGATGGCTTAGTGGCAGGGTTCTCGCCTACCATGAGAAAGGCTCGGGTTTGGGTTTAAGTCAGAGCCAATGCCAAAAACCCCAGCCACTGGATGAAGTGCCGGTCCCAAGCCTGGATAAAACAAGGAGGATTGCATCCACTGTGGCGAACCCTCAAGGGGAGCAGCCAAAAGACTCACAATCTCCTGAAAAAATACAGAGATATAATTCTTGGTCTATATTGCCCACCCCAATGCAAAATAACCTTCGTCTTATTCTCCTCTCAGACCGTCTATTCAGGCCAACAGCATAGAAACAACAGCTTTTTTTTCTGAATCTGACACAACGAGCGACAGCTCTGGCTAGATAGAGGTTTGTTTGTTGATCGGCTGCTGAGGCATCTTAATAACTGACTCCAGCTCCATGAATAAATGAATAGATGGGCTAGATTGCTAGTTCTTGTGAATGGAATTAAAATTCCTTGACGTTAAAAGGCCTGCGCGTGAGTCACGCATGTGTCGTCACGAGCCTGACGCACTGGAGATGTCGCGAACATCCTTTTCTGCTCAGACACTCTTCTAGGTGGATATAATTAATCTCCTTTTCAATTCATTTGTCTTCTCACTAGGGAATGCTTGTTTTTTTTTGAACAATGATCTCTAGTCTTTCAGGTCTTGGTGCAATGGTGAGCGTTGACCTGCGGAAAAGCGGTGTTCGGACACGGGTTTGCGTTAACGTACAAACGTGCACTATCTTCACTGCTGCTGGATTTGCGTCACTCTTTACGTCAGTCTGCTTGTGTTGTGAAATGCAGTCGATCGGATGAGGAGTTTTCTCTCTCTCTCTCTCTCTCTCTCTCTCTCTCTCTCTCTCTCTCAGAGATTGTCTGAAATACACCAGAATGCAATGCAATGTTTTTTTTTTAAAGAGAATTTAACACACTCACTTATATAAGATGGCTGAGTGATTTAAAAATAAAAATTCTTAGCTATAACACAATTCTCGGAGGCATTTCTAGGATAGTTGGTATGTAGGATAGGTTTAGGATAGGCAGGATAGGTTTGCTGACAAAAACTTCTGTATTCCAATCCAAAACAGGACTGGAACACGTTGAAGGGTTTGACTGATTTCCACAGCGTCCAAGAGCACCCGAGAGCTTACAGTTTATTTTCAGCTGTGTAGGTTTTCTCTCTGATGCAACTTAGTCATGTTCAGTATCCTTAAGCAGTGGTTTCTAAACACCGCGCCCCAGACTGGTCCCAAGCTATGAGTCATTTGTTACCAGTTTTTCCCCCCCTATCTTTCCTGTGGTAATGAGGACATAAGGCTCAGCTTGGAGAAGGAGGGGAGAAAGACTTAAGCGTCTAAACCTAAACCTGTATCAAATATGTAATACTGGATAACGCACTAAGAAGAATCCAGATCTCCCAATGCTTTCTTCTTCGCCATATTGTACACACAGTAGCTGCTTGCGTACTTGTCGCGCATCACCTCATCATATCGTGATTCTTTCAGAGTGACATCATACATGCTTAAACCTTATTCCCAACCTTTTCAAGTAGGAATGGAAACCAGATACAAGTACTGTACATAAACGCCAACATTCTTACATCGATCCATGCAGTTTGTCTAAATCGCAAAAGTATAAAATGTGTTGGGATTTTGCATATTCATTCATCTTCTACAGAGCATATCCTCGACAGGTGCGTTAGGGGCCTGGAGCCTTTCCCAGGAGACTATGGGAGACTATGAGCATGAGATGTGGTACACCCTGGACTGGGTGCCTGGATATCAGGACTGTAGGAGGAAACCGGAGTACCTGGACTAAACCCACAGACCAGTGGCGGTAATCAAATCCTTGATCCTGCAGGAGCGTGGCCACAGTGCTAACCAACATGCCACTGCGCTGTAAGGATTTTATTTATTTGAACTTTTTTTTTGCTGTGTTCTCCAAACTGATTTGGATGAACAAAGTCATGACCTAAACAACCTGAAAATCTGTAGACACAGAAGAAAGAGAAAAGAGTCATTTTTGTTGAGAAGAGTCAAGTTTGTTGCAGACCACCCTTCATTATTCCCCATCTATTTGCCATAAACTGGTGCTGAAGCTGAGCTTTCCTGCCTATGATGATATATATATATATGATAGAGAGAGAGAGAGAGAGAGAGTAAGAGAAAGAGAGAGAGACGCATCCCTCACCATGGCAACCGAGTCCAGCATCACTGACATGCCCTTGTGAATATCAACATGTAGACCAAATGCAAATGCGTGCTCGTTGGACACAGAGCAATGCCAAGTAAGTGGATCATGACTGCAAACCCTAAAGTACCTTTGGTCTAACAGGGGTCTGGTATTTACCCCAAAAAAAAAAAAAACCATGCGAACCATTCTGTAAGCAGTTCCTACCTGGCGCTTATCTCACTGCAACGTGTACAATGTTTTCTGTAAATCATCACCACGGTGCTAACAGCTGCACTGGCTTCGCAAGATGCTGAAGAAAGAGAGAGGCTGTGTGTGTGTGTGTGTGTGTGTGTGTGTGTGTGTGTGCGCGTGCACTCTGCTTGTGTGTGTGTGTGTGCACTCTGCTTATGTGTGTGAACAGAATGTATAATGAAGGCAGGCCCTCCGACACAAACCCCCTTTTCTTCCAAAATGAGGCAGCTGCAAAGCCTGCATTATATTCAGAATGTAAAAGCAACATGACTTGTCAAAGAGAGCTCAAAATCTTTCAACCTGCAAACCAAGCTTTAACTAAAAAATAATATTATTATTAAACATGATTAAAGTGTTTTTTTGGATGTTTTGTAAGTCTTTTCCTGTATAACCCTCTCCGTCCAGGTGCTGGAAACATGAGCGATTGATCTCTTAGTCAAAAAAAAAAGTGACGTTACATCACGTGACACTGCGAGCTCGTTACATATTAGCTACCTGTGTCTACTTATAGCTAATTAACGTCCAGCTAAATGTCAAAGCAGGAAATTAAATAGCAGCTCGGCTATTTATTGCATGCACCAAAACTTCGGGATACTCACTAATAACCATCACACGCGTGACTCTAAACATATGAAAATATTTCAAATTGTCAACACTGTCTAGTGTATTGGCTAGCATAGGAAGGATAACGTAAAGCTGTAATTCCCCCACACACACATATTCCGGCTCTAGAGTTCGGATTGGTTGGCTCAACATCCAGGAATGGCTTGTCTACCAATCCCAATGCAGGACACACAGGATTTAGCCAATACCGTGCAGGAGGTGGGATTTGCCAGAATATGCGTAGGAGAAAAAAATAAGGGCTAAAGCTAGTTCTTGCTGTCATTTGGATAGCTTATGAGGAATGTCAGATGAAATAAATAAGTAACGTTAGATTTTCATTCATATATCAGTTACTGTAGGATGAAAGTCGAGTTTAGGATATATCATATTGTGCTAGATAGATAGATAGATGACAGCGTCTAGAGCAGGCTAGCTAGCCACAGCAGGCTAAGTCAGAGCTGGAGGAGCTTAGCGGGACTCACACTTCGAGGATGCGGTCGCCCTTGGAGATGCCGGCTCTGTCCGCTGCACCGCCCGGGAGCACGGCGCTGACATGCTGCAGCGGCGCGTACAGCTCACCGTTGATGCTCCGCAGCTGGCCTCCTTCGCTCACCTGTCCACGGACGTTGAAGCCATAGCCCGAGTCCGACTTGATGATGCGGACGAGCCGCGGGCCCGCGGTAACGTTCCCGCCGGAGCCGTGCCGTGACGAGCGCAGCGCTGAGGGCACAGTCGAACGCACGTCCTCTCCGTCCACTACGTCTGCCATGTTGTTTAAAATCCCGGAAAAAAAAAATAAAAACAATCCCCGTTAGCGCGCTGCTCTCTCACACCGCCGTCATACATTAGATTATCAGCTGCCCAGAGAAACGAAGCCACGCCCCCACCGCTCCGTCACGAGGCGCTTCTTCTGTTTTTCTTATTACGTAATTAAGAAAAACATGTGCATCATGGGAAATGTAGTCATGGGTTACGGCTAAAGCAGCATTCTCCCGAGCTTGAGCATGTCCATTCATCAATAATTAATCTTAAAATATAGTTTTAATACCTGAAAGACTTGTCGTTAAAGGAGAAAGAGTAAAAAAAAAAATCTAAAAATAAGATGATCATCTTTAATCTAATCTGTGATATTATTATTTCAGGTTAAGCCTACATACTTGTCTGCCTGTCTTTCTGTATGTCAGAACTCTCTGCCTAACTTATTAATACAAAGAAAACATTTAAGGTTTTAAGTATCTTATTATTATTGTATGTCTTTTGTTGTCAGCCAAATACACTCCCTGTTTGGTAATCGGTGCTGTTCAGCCCTGTTATTTCAATGGTGAAAATAATGGCAGTAAAAATATTCAGTTTACCTTAAATATGGAACAACAGAAATGTTGATAACATCACTTTTATTCAATATTTAGATTTTAATTCTGACGCAGGTTAAACTTCAGGCAGATATCTAAATACTGCAAAGGTTCCATTAAATTCTGTATATACAGACTGAAATTTTTCTGAGATTTGTTTTGGGGCCTCCAATGTATGAGTTGTAATTTTATTGAAACAGTGAGTTTTATTTATATAGATCCGTCTTTTTTTTTTTGTTGTTGTTGTTTTTTTGTAGATATATGCACAGTGCATAAAAATCACATTAAAAGTATGTGGTGACACTTTACACCACTTTACAGAATCTGTTACTCATTGTGTTTTACTTTTCATCTCTGCCATGTTTCTTCCTCAAATACAGGTTGATATACTTGAAAGAGGCCCACGAATATTCTGTAATAACTCTCGCTAAGATGAAGAAATCTGAATGATACAACAATGTGCTCCTCAGTATATGAAGCTTCAAACAGGCTGGGATGCCCCTGAGTCGGACTGATAAGTTAGATGCCAGATAGCCATCATGGTGTTTAACGCCATACCCCTTCACTCAGTCACTCGACTTCTTATCAGGATGGTGGTGTACAGTAATGAGCAACAGGTCTTCATAGTGCAAAACTATTGGGTCACCAATTCTTTTAAGCGATGTAAGAGTTAATTTAAGACTAAATATGCTGTTACTGATATACCCTCAAAGAGCTGTGTCAAAATGTTTCTGGCTAAAAAAGAATAGGATAGTGCTGAACCATCAATTTTGTGGGGAAAAAATGTGGTCGGAGAAAAATCATGAATGGAGATAAATTTAACACTTGGTGAACTTGCCTGGTAAAAAAAAAAAAAAAACAGTTGTAAAAAACTAATGCTGTCAATCGATAAAATTTTTTAATCTAGTTAATCACTGTAACGGTTTCGACCCTATGTTGCACGGGCAGCACCATAAAACACAGACACGAGGCGAGGTCTTACAGGAAAAAGGGTAATTTATTGGGAATAAATAGGGGAAGTAAAGGGTTAAAGGAGGGAGGACGGAAAGCAAGGGAAGGAATGAAGTGCACGTGCAGGTCCGAGGCAGTGCCCAGCTGGCATGCGGGCACGCGGTTGGCGGCGGTGGGCGGAGTGGCAGAACGGAGCACGCGAGGCAGCGCTCCTGCATGCTCCCTCATCGATTCCTCTCCCGCTGTCGATGGACGGCCTGGCCCCTCCCAGCTTTCTTTGGGCGCGGCCTCAGGCGGGAGTCTCGCTCGGACGTCCTTTGGCTGGGCGGCTTCCCGGCTGGGATCGGTGGCCTTAACGCTGTCCTCCTCGCGGCCTTTTCCTCTTTGGCGGCGAGGACACGAAGGCAGGCTCGACGTGGCAACGAAGGATGCAGCGGGAGCTCGCGCAGCACTTTCCCGCACTGTCCTCAGCAGGGAGATCAAAGGGGGGAAATCCAATGTCCTTTTCCAAGTCTCTGGGGCACGTTCCATTTGCCCCACTCGCATGCCACTCTCAATCTCCACCGCGTTACGCTCTTCTCAGACCCCGGACTAAACTCCACGCTTTGCTTTTATAATGCAGAGCAAGCCCGAGATCCTATTAACGCTTATCAACGCCAGCCGGCCCGCATAGGTGGCCCCCGTCCCTTTGCACACCTGCCGAAGTGGTGCCGCCTACTTAGGGAGCCTACGAAGTGAGTGAGGGGCAATAATAGATTTGGGCGCACGCCCATCACAGGTGCACGCAGTGACAATCACAGTCATTTAATTAGATGACTTATCCCATTAATCAGATTAATCACAATTTAAAAATACTTAGATTTAATTGTATTATAAGTGTGCAATGTTGGAATAAACAAATGCTTGACAAACTGGTTCGAGGAAACAGATTATGAGGTTTTATAATATCTCAAGCCTTAACATTTAACAAATGTTAAATTAAAAGCCAATGGCAGTGCCCAAACACTATATATAGTAGACGATTATAAGCAGATCGACTAAAAAAAAACCCTGCTTTGTCTTATCACTTATTATTTTATTTTGCCCCAATGATTGTGGTTTGGTTCCGTGGTTGAGCTCTCGCAAGCATGAAAAGTGCACCCGGGAGGAGCTCGGAGAGGAGAGATTATGTTCAGACAGCGCTGTATACAGAGATTATTTCAGGAGAGAGTGAATACCATTCCCAGGTGAATTATCCTGTTCACTGGATTAATTCCTGCATTAATTAATAGTTTCAATATTACCGGGAGACCGAGCCATCTCTCGCGCTCCACTCGCACACACATACGCTCATAAATAACCTGGACTCCGGACTTTCTATTCCACCCACACACACACATCCATTTTTGTATTTGTATATATTTTGTAAATATATACAAATTGTGTATTGTGGGCATAATTTGCTTGTATATCAAAACACTCATATATCAAAGTGAATTTCCCCCATAAGAAATAATGAAAACTCTGATGATTCGTTTTGAATTTTTTGGTGCACCGTTTTTGTTTCTTTGTCACTTAATACACGTTGGGTTCTGGTTAATTGTTGTTGCTGTTTGTCTTTTCTTGCTCCGCCTATATCGCACCAGAAGTTAGATAAAAGACCCCGATTGGACACTACCATAGCTAATGCTAACAATGATGCTAATGCTAGTGGTGTCATTAGGGCCAACTCAGTTGTTACCAGTTATGTACAGGAGGATGATGCTGTAGATTTAGCAGTGGGTTCCTTTGTGACTCACTGTAATTCTGCAGCAGAGATATTTTCCTTAATTAGTTCCCTTCATATAGCTGATAAACCTTCTGATGATGATAATGATGATGATGATGTTATTGATTATGTGTCTAATATGGCTGTTGTACAAACACTGTCAAAACGGGCACATTAGAGCATGATTTTAAGAATCCATTAACAGTGAGCTAAACAGAGTAATCAGTTCTTGGCAGGCCGTGGACGCTAGCTTAGCAGGGTTGGAGGGCTACTTTCAAGAGGCCCTAGAAAAGCTGGAGAGAGGTCACAGACTGTTCCTTGAGGAGAGATGCCATGTGGGAGAATCAAATGAAAAAGATACGGCTCCTTTTGTGCTCGACCACCCATCCGCTTGGAGTTTCCATCATTTGGTAACACCTCCGACACAGCAGACGCGCTCAACTTCATCGAGCAGTGTGAACATTATCTGGAAATCAGGCCACTTCTAAGCATGGGGCTGCTTGGATTCCTCAGCACATTACTACGAGGACCGGCTCTGCTTTCTTACCAGATGACTACCTACAGAACGAGCTCCCTTGAAACACCTAGCTAGACTTTCCATTGCTGAGCCTCGCGCCACAACCTCACTTCTCCTGGTACCAGTTTCAGTGCAATTCAAGGAAATGAATGCAGTGCTAGATACAGGGAGCACCTACACATTCATGCAAGAACACCTATGGCGGCAGAATTTCGTCATGGTGGATGGAAAAATACATCAGTCTAAAACACAAAGAACATTTAGCCCCAAATGGCACAGCACAGAATGTCAGCTTAAACCCTATGACATGAATAACACCTGGCTTTCTTTCTGATAGCTGGCCTGCACGTCTTAAGAGCCATGAGAGCTGTCTTGGAGATCGCTCAAGGAAGATACGGAAGATGGTTTAATCTACCATCCTTTCCTACCTCCCCAAGTCGGCCCCATTTCATCTACGACAGCTGTCAGGTACCACACTCACCCCCTTGCTACATCCAACCTGTATTACGCCTTACCAATAACAACTGATCTCCCCCAACTCACTGGGAAGCCTTGGGACATGGATAATGAAAAGAAGCTGCAGAAGTTAATGGCTGCATGGCCCTGCACCCCCTCCAACATCCTGGGAAAAACAGCTCTACAAACAAACAAAATCACCTTATCAGATGACACACCATTCAGATCAAGAGCGTACCAAATTTTACCTATAAAGAAAAAGCTCATTGAGGATCAGGTTGACCAGATGCTGAAGGACCACATCATTGAACCTTCTTGTTCGCCATGGTCATTTCCAGTAGTTCTAGTCCCGAAACTCGATGGGTCTTACCGTTTTTGTGTGTAGACTTTAGGAAACTGAATAGTAAGACCAAACCGGATGCTTATCCTTTGCCGCTGATTCACAACATCATCGAATCCTTGGAAGGCGCCTCCTGGTTCAGCACTGGATCTGCAGTCCGGTTACTGGCAGGTAGAGGTGGAGTAGGAGAGTTATGAAAAAGACACGGATGCCAGCGATGTGGCCCTGGGGGCAATCCTCACCCAGAAGTCAGCAGAAGGAGAACGAGCAGTAGCCTATGCATCCTGAACCTTAAGAGGAGCGGAGCTGAATTACTCCACTTCAGAGAGGATTGTTTGGCAGTTGTGTTGGCAGTGAGGCACTACCTTGAAGACAGGGATTTCGCTTTCTTCACTGTTCATGCCGCCTGTCTTGGACCTTTAACTGCCCTAAAACCAGTTCTTGCCTCACCCGGTGGGCACAGAGGCTGCAACAGTTCGTCTTCATGGTTCATCACCGAAAAGGCTGCTTAAATCTGGGTCCTGATGCCCTCTCCCAAGCTCCATCACCCTTGAAAGTGGGCACAGCCCCATATTTAGCCATCACATCTGTCAAGTCTTTCTCCGACTTACCCAGTGACTTGTATGAAATATCGCAAGCCCAACAGAAGGACCCTATGATCACCCAACTGCTTACGGGAGACTACCCGAGCAAAGCACTCAATCAAAAGATCTCCTTCGAACATCACCAGGGGGCATTATATATCGCTGAGTTCCAGTAAAACTAGGAGAAAATTCCTACTGGTGGTCCCCCAATCATTAACCCAGAGTTTCCTCCATCATTAATTTTATGACAATCTGTTGGGTGGACCTAGGGAGGCTAAAAACCCTGTTGAGGTTATTAGACATGGCACGTCTGGCAAAATGCCAAGACCTGTACCATCTGCCAAAAATATAAGCCAGAAAACACCAAACCTAAGGGGCTGCTACAGAACAAGGAATTTCCGAAACCAGGACATACAGTGGGGCTGTACATTATGGGTCCATTTCCCCTGAGTAAAAAGCAAAACACTTACCTGTTAGTAGTTGTGGACTACTTCACTAAATGGGTGGAGATGTTCCCAGCAGTTTACGTTCCAGCTACTGGCCAAACTCTGCAAAACCTGGGAGAGCATCCAGAAGCTGACCACGAGCTACCACCCACAAACCAACCTAACTGAATGAGTAAACTGGACACTAAAAACAATGATAGCATCTTACGTCGGAAATCATCACCAAAACTGGGACCAGTGGTTAAATGAGCTCCGCTTTGCTATCAACACGGCCCAACAGGAAACAAAGGGGAAAACACCAGTGGAGCAATCGTTAGTCTTACAACAGAAGGGACCACTGGAAAGGCTCATTAACTAACATTCAACATCTGACCAATCGGCATACAATCTACTTGAAAGACAGAGTTCCATGGCAGAGGAGGTAAAACATTGTGTGGAAAAGCAAAAAGCCAAAAAAGCCAGGTGTATAATACCCGAAGGAAGGATGAGCACTTTCAGCTGGGTGATCTGGTTTGGATCAAGACGCACCCACCCTCCTCCTTTGATTTTCATGTAGACAAAGATATTTTTAAAATGTGGGTTGTGTGGACAGAATTATAAAAAAAAAGAAGAAGAAAAGGTTTTAAAAATACCCGGCTATGTGTGGACATGGCCTTAGCCGCTTTAGGCACCACTCCCACATCTTACATTTTACCCACATCTTACATCTTACCGTAGAAACCTTCACTCTATCTTCCCTTTGTGTACCCTATCATCCCTCCCAAATCCAGACTCCTTTTTTTCTCTACCACTAGAGACTGCAACTGATACTTTTCTCACCTCTCTCTCTCTCTCCTATACCATCTGTCCTCTAATTGAGGGATGAATTCCTTCTTGTCCTGCTCCTTGGCTATTCGAGGTATTATCTAACAACAGAAGAGAATTAAGAAATTGCAGAGAGAAGTTGGAAGAAATCACAGCTAAATGCAGATCTTGTCTCTATTCTCATATAATTCTCATATGACGTGACTTCTGCCAAAACTGCCTTCTACAAGGAAAAGTTTGAAGCCTCTGCACATGATCCTGGCAAACTCCACAATATCTTCTCCTTCTGCCCCATCCTTTCTGACTGCTGATGACTTTGCCACAGTCTACGACGGGAAAATTACACCCATCCACCAGACCTTTGCTCCCAACCCAACCCCTACACCAGAACTTCAGGACCGTCTCTCCTTTCCCTTAGAGTAGAATTCTCCAACTTGTCAACTGATGAGATTCTGAAACCTGTTCATTAGACCCAGAATGCTCCAGACCATCACAAACATGGTTTGCTTCTAACCTAGAAGATAGATTGTATAAGGTGACATGGAGGGGATCCACATCTGCCCCACGCAGACTCTCTACTGGTGGCTCAGTACTTCTCAGAACCTCTCCTGTTCTCCCTCTATTCCTGGTCTTCTGGTAAGTTCATATCATCGCATGGTTTTTCATACAATTGCTATGCAGATGACACGTAACTTATTGTCTCCTTTCCTCCCTCATACACTCAGTTTTCCACACAGATCTCAACATGTCTGGCAGACACCTCATCCTGGATGGCAGCTCATTAGCTGAAGCTCAATCTGAGTAAAAGCAAACTCAATTGTTGCTTTCTTGTCGATTGTTTATTTCTACAACATCAGAAGAATCCGGCCATTTCTTTCTTCACAGGCTACTCAGGTGCTCAGGTTCAGCCCCTTGTTATTTCAAGACTGGACTTCTGCAATTTACTCCAGGCAGGTCTGCCTTTGCTCACTACCTGTCCTATGCAGCTGATCTAGAATGCAGCTGTATGTCTCGTTTTCAACCTTCCCCAGTTCTCCCACACCACCCCACTTCTCCACTTTCTGCACTGGTTCCTGTAGCTGCCTGCATCAAATGCAAAACCCTGATGTTTGCCAGCTCAGCCCTAATCACAGCTCTCAGCCCTAATCCCACCACGCACTGCACTAGGTTCCCTCCAATCCTCCAGCATTCCTCGTCTGGTCCCCGTCACCAGATCTAAATATTATTGAGCCACTTTGGGGTGTTTTGAAGGAAGCGAGTCAGGAAACGTTTTCCTTCACCAGCATCACGTAGTGACCTGGCCACTATTCTGCAAGAAAATCCCTCTGACCACCATGTAGAATTTCTATATGTCATTCCTAAGACGAAATTGATGCTGTATTGGCCGCAAAAGGAGGCCCTACACCATACTAATGAATTCTTGTGGTCTTAAACCAGGTGTTTCCGTTTCATTGTGCAACCTTTGTACATATACACTAATATATAATTATAATTTCTAAAAAAATTTATAAAATTGGACATTACGATTGAAACAGTTACAATACTTACTTGAGTAATATTTTGGATGACTACTCTTTACTTCTACTGGAGTAATATTATTTTAAAATACAGCTACTCTTAGTTGAGTAATTTCTTTGGCTACTCTACCCAACGCTGGTCATAACACACTCTTTTAATGATATATTTAGGTTTCATACATCAGAGGATGTATGAAGGATGGACCGCTGGACAGAACCTTTAGCAGTACTGAATAGCTGGCTGAAGTTTAACCTGCACATAAGTGAAATCAAATTGTTGAATAAAAGCGATGTTATGAACAGTTATGTGCCAGATTTAATAATCTACTTTAAAAAAGCTTCCAAGCAGCTATTTGCTCAATGTAAACAACACCTGCACCATTAGATATTAATTGCAAAATTTACATGGATTAGTTAATATTTTCATATAAGAAATAAGGTGAATAAGGTTTGTCTCTATAGAATGTTGAACTCCAAAGCAATTGCCACACTCCAGGCAGCACTTATGTATAGAGTCCAGAGTTCTGTGCTATACCCCTGCTGCCCTACATTAGCTTTTGAATTGTATATGGTTGAAATGACAATAAAAGCCTAATTGACTTGACATGCACGCATAAACACTCATACATACATACTGTACACACACCCGCACAAAACACTCATATATCACCCACATTTTCCGCCCCGCCACAGCGTGGAAACAGCTCTGTTTAGAGTCACTAATGACTTGCTGATGTCGGCTAATGATGATTTTCCATCGCTTCTCATCCTGTTGGACTTGTCTTTGGCCTTTGATACTGTTTTTGATACAGCCTTTGCTATCTTCTGCACAGATTACGTCACATTGTTGGACTCTCTGACTCTGTTTACAACTGGTTCTCATCTTATCTTATCTTACTGAAAGAACAGAGCATGTTGGCCTGGGAGAGGCTAAATTCGCTACACACAATGTCACTTGTGGTGTTCCTCAGGGCTCAGTGCTCAGCCCCATTTTGTTTATATTGTATATGCTTCTTCTGGGCTGTATCATCAGCCAGCACTGTATTTTATTTCATTGCTATGCTGATAATACGCAGCTTTACCTCAGGATAAATTCAACCTCCTCGTCTACTCTGCCATCATCTACTTTGACCACCTGTTTGGAGGAGATAAAGTCATGGATGAAGCAAAATTTCCTGCAGCTGAACAGCTGTAAGACTGAAGCTATTTTAGTAGGCACCCCACACCAGGTTAGGATATCTAACATCACCAGTATTACCTTTTCTGGTCAGGATATCCCATTCTCAACATCTGTTATTAACCTTGGGGTTAAAATGGACTCTCATTTGACGTATGAGGCTCACATGAAACATCTGTGTAAGACGTCTTATTTTCACCTCAGGAACATTGCAAACTGCATCCAGCACTCACTTTTGCACAGACCGAAAAAGTTAGTCCATGCGTTTGTCTCCTCCAGGCTGCAATGCACTTCTCATTGGGACTACTGGAAAAATTCTTCAAAAGCTACAGTACAGTGGAACCTTGGATTATGAGCATAATTTGTTTCGGGAGTGGCTCATATTCCAAAACACTCGTAAACCAAATCAAATTTCCCATAGGAAATAATGAAAACTCAAATAATTCGTTCCACAGCCCAAAAAGATAAATACATAAAAATAATTAATACAATATATAAAGTCAAAATAAAACAAATTAACCTGCACTTTACCTTTAAAAAAAGTAAAAATAAAACCTGACAGATAAGTGTTTCTGTTTGTGCGCGCAGGCGCCAAGCATTTGTGTGTGTGTGTGTGTGTGTGTGTGTGTGTGTGTGTGTGTGTGTGTGTGTGTAATTAGCCATCCCTCACCTCGTCTTACACAGTAAAACTCCTCCTCCCTTCTTCCCGTCTTGCTTTTTAAGTTTCACAAAAAACACACACAACAAAAAACACTGTTTTAATGGGAAAAAAGATAATTCTCTCTAATGACACTCGCGTGAGTGCATACTCACTGCTGTAAAGTAAAAAAAAAAAAAGAACCAGCATTTACTTTTGAAAAGAATCGCGACAGAGCAGAGTTTTCTGTGCAGAGCAGAGAGTGTCTGTGTGTGTGAAGCCGGGGAGCGGGGTGTAAAGGCGAGAGAGTGTGTCTGCGCGGGTGTCGGTGTCAAATTACGTGCACGCACAAACATAGGAGGCACGCTGAAACAGAGAGGGAGATGTTGATTATACCAGTAAGAGACGACCACTAAGACCCAGCAGGGGAGACGATTACCCACAATTCCGCAGCGCAAGAGAAAGAAAAATCATTGGCTCAGTTGTGATCACATGACGCTCGGAGTCAAAACAAGAGCGCATGCGTGATACATGATACTCGGCACTTGTAAACCAAAACTTGCCCGTTTTTCAAGTCAAAATTCATAAAAAATCTTTGCTCATCTTGCGGAACACTCATAAACTGTGTTACTCGCAATCTGAGGTTCCACTGTATATTCCAAACAGTGCTGCTAGGATCCTGATGAGAGGGTGTAAATACAACCATATTACGCCCATTCTTAAATCTCTTCATTGGCTCCCTGTTTCATTCAGAATTCATTGCCCTTATTACCCACCAGTGTATTTATGGGGATCCCCCTCCCTACTCAAAGAACTTATTACCTCACATAGGTGCACTCTGCGTCAGTACATCTTTTTAAACCTCATAAGACCAAGCTTCATACTATGGAAGATCAGGCTTTTTGCTCAGCTGCACCTAGACTGTTGATGCTTTTAAATCTGGTCTTAAAAAGATAAGTTTTATCAGAGCATTCGGGTCGAATGAATTTGTAGCACTTTGAGATTTGCTTCAAATATAAACTGCATTTTTTATTATTGTATTATATCACAAATGTTAACACACACTCACATCTCTCTCTCTCTCTCTCTCTCTCTCACTTAACACAAACTCACACACCACACACACAAACATGCACATACACATTTACTAGTCACTCACAGACTGACACACCCACACGTCTCACACACACACACACACACACACACACACACACACACACACACCTCTCTTTCTCTCTCTCTCTCTCTCTCTCTCTTTCTCTCTCTCTCTCTCACACACACACACACACACACACACACACACACACACACACACACACACACAAACGCACTCAAGAAATATTTAGGGCCAAAACTAACATCAGCCCTATGATGATGACGATGGCTTTTTGTAGGTCTTAACATGCTCAAAAAACACAGATTGTGTGGTGCACCCAGGGTGTTGCAACTATATTTCTTTAATTTTTGGGGGTGAATATTTTAAATGCCAGTTGTACCAACTGAAATAAATACAGTTACACGCATCTGTTGTTTAATTTTAACACTGCAATGCTAAAATATGCAGAACCTGAATCATGCAGGGTAAAGACTATTGTTAGTGCAGCATCTTGATTAATTGTTATTGTTGACAAAATGGCAGGGCATGCACAATGGGGCGTTGTGTGCATGTACACACACAACCAATGCCCTGAAAATTTGGGAGTTATGCATGCACCTGCAGTGCTGTGAAAAAGTATTAACCCCTTCCTGATCTTTAATGTTCTTGTATATTTGCTACACATAAATGATTAAGATCATCAAACAAATTTTATTACACAAAGATAAGCCGGATAAATACAAAATGCAGTTTTTAATTAATGGAAATTAAAGGGAAAAAAATCATGAATGAACTGTGATTAACCACATTTTTTGGAATGCTTAGTTAAATTTTACACCCAGGCCTAATTACTACTAGATCTGTGGAATCACGAAATCACTTTTAAATAGAGCCAGTCTAAAAACGTGAAGCTCACTAAAAGATCTCAAAAAGCAACACATCATGCCACAATCTAAAGAAATTCAAGAACAGATGGGAATCAAAATAATTAAAATGTGTCAGTCTGGTAGATCTGATAATCTAAAGAACACAGGCCTTTCTTGCCTAAATTAAGGTCAGTGTTTATGATTTAACAATAAGAAAGAGATTGACCAAAAATGTCACGAGAACCTTGGCAGCGGCTACTCAATGGGACACCCAGGCCCTGTACGACACCTTCTTAAATGGGCTTTCGGATTCTGTCAAGGACCAGCTAGTCTCTCAGCAACTCCCTGAAGACTTAAATGGATTGATGGACCTAGCAGGGCGGGTAGATGCCCGCCTCCGACAGAGACGCCGCACCCAACACCAACCCAGGACCAGCACCTCTCCCGCTCCAACCACCCCCGTTGGCAATCCGGTTGAACCCATGCCAGTCGGGCGAACCCGAATCTCACTGGAGGAGCGACAACGTCGTTTCCAAACGGGGGCGTGTCTCTACTGTGGGCAGCTTGGACATCTACGCCTCCAGTGCCCACTAAAAGCAAGGCCCCCCCCAGTGAACCTAGGCACACTGGAGGGGGCGTACCAAACTCAGTCGCCTAGGGGCCGTTCACTCCTCCCTGTCATGCTCCTCTGGGATAATCAG